>JABFQD010004501.1:0-11729 GCA_022817045.1 Psix sp. ZL-2020
TGAATAAACTATTAAATTGCAATGTTCACTTTTATAGTTATGTTACGCTACAAAAAATAATAAATCGTAGAAAATAATATATTTCTAAAAGAAGAAATAATAAATTACAACTGAAATAGTCAAAGTCTCATAAAATATTATATTGAATTGGAAAATAAATTAGCGGAAAAAATAGAAAATAAAAAATGGAAAATACGTATGCAAATATAATTACTTACCTAAATTTTTTGAATCGATAGTCGAAGGTACGGTACTGTTAAAATTGCATCAATGAAGTTACAGCAAGTGATTACTATATATGTTGTGTAAAAAATCGATAATACAGTAAGAGAAGGTTCACCACGTGTCTCCCACAACCCAGATCGTTTACCATACTTAAGTTGTCGAATTTACTATCAATCATTTGCCACAGTTTAACGCTAAAAACAAAACATAAAACAATGCTTAAAAAACAATTGAATTAGCAAGTACATTGACAGATTCGCGTAACAAAAAACACACGTCAGAATTTCATTTCATACAAATCATAAAGTTTTTGTCCAGAGCTATGCTACTAAAAGAATAAAACAACTTAATTATATAAAACGAGGAATAATATTTATCACTGTTGCACAAGAAATAAGAAAGAAGTAATGACACGAACCTAAGAAACAAAAAAATTTTCGCTCATCTTGTTCTTTTTTTGCACTGTTTCGCGAATCAAAATGATTCAACAGAAGAATTACTTTTTATTTTTGGTTTATAAAAATAATTGTTAAAATAATGAAAATGAGCACTTGATTTGATGTCGATGGGTCGAAGTGTGGTTTTGCACGAATACTGATCATGCGCGCTCCAAACACAATACTTAGTCGTTGAATAATTCAAATTATGACTTAAAATGATTTTATTGTTACATCATAATATACCAGATGTAGCTGTAAGTTTATTTGTAAACGGCGAACAATTGGAACTATTACTTTTGATTTCACGTTTTGTATTCTAAACAATTACCTAAACTTTGAACCATTTTATATACAAACAGGCATTGATATAAATGCTTTGTCAAGTTGGTGCCACTGGTAAAGACAAAAATTTATGATATAACAGATTTTTGCTTTACCGACCAAACAATACTTGTATTTTTAATTAAATTATTAATTTTGATTAGTTTATTAATTCATTAAGTAATTTAATCTATTAAAATTAAGTTTGCAACAAATTTTGCATTTTTTACCAAATATACGAAAATAGTAGGGATTCAAAGATATTTTTATATAAGAAAAAAGAACATTTAATTGAATAAGTGAGGAAAACTATGATTTATGAGATAATTACTTAAACTAAAATCGTCTCAGATATTTTATAAAATATTTTTATAATATAAATCGATAAGCTTAAATTTTTTATTCGTATACTTTGTTTAAAGATCCTAGAAAAATTATTGAACCTAAAAAACCTTGACTTATATAGCGAGGTAAACTACAAATAAAAAAATAATACAAAATAATTGGTTTGATCATAATGATTTTCGTTCAAAATGTTAAATTATTTATTAATAAAAATAATAATAAATTATAAATTCTTTGAATAATAAATGCTTGAATTTAGTTAAATATGAATATATTGTAACAGGTACTTTTTTATCTTCTCAGATTATTTATTCAGTTTTTCTTTAAGTTTTGATATTCTGCTCATCCTTTCCTTTTCTAATGATAAAGATTTTTTCCAGTAGTCAATAGTTAAATTATCTTCACCGTGTGACAGTGCCATTAACCGACTAAAAACTAAACATCGGTGAAAATCGTCTGCGGTAATTTGAGTATTTGAGCTTTTTAGTTCAACTAAGTCGTCCTGGATCACCTAGATGAAAAAAATATGCATTATTAATGTTTCTATCTTTATTTTTGTAATGAAGGAAAAAATAATGAAAAAATATTGATTGTTAATAAATAAATATTATTAACTTTTTATCTCATCACGAATACTTACATTTGCTATTTCAGTGCTAATTGTGAAATCCATAAATTTTAGTGTATTCAAATAATTACGAATTCGGTTTAAAAGTTGATCGTCGTTCATATATTTTGAAACTGCTCTAACTGTTGCAACATATGTTTCAGATATATTATCAGAACTTTCGATAGGCACCCTCACAGTTCCCTAAAATATAATTTTATATGAAATGTATAAAATATAATTAAATAAATATTATATTATACAATTAAATTATATACAAATAATTTAAAGGTCTTACATTTATGAATGACTTCACGTGAGATAAGATCAATATAGGAATATCAGTTTCGTACGACATTTGATAATATTTAAAATCGTAATTGATTTTTTGATCCTTGATGATGTTTGATATCGCGTTGTAATTCATTTTACCATTTTCTGAAACTGGACCGCTCGTTAATTTCGTCTCATCTATTATAAGATGAGTGTTTGCAGATAATTGAAGAATCCCACTGGTTAGTCTATCACATTCGTAGTCCTTTCTAATTAAGCAACAAAATATATTAATTATCATATTTATAAAACTAAAACTATACTAAAGCTAAATATTTTAAACTCAAATTCATGAAGAAAGTACTTCAATACCTACTTCGGCACAAATGACAATTCATTCAGATTTTCTAATGTACAATCCACAAAAACACTTTTTGGCAAAATCATCGACAAAAGCAAATATAAAATTTTCGAGAACACGATTTCTTTATCTTCAACATTTTTTCCTTCATCGATGGAGATGTCTTTAATTGATGGAAAATTTGTAATGTTTAAAGGGAACGAACCAAGACAGACATAATCATTTCTCCTATACCTAAAAGAAATTAATTACTTCATTAAATTAATTTTATCTCGTCTCTTTTATAATTATAAAGCTCTAATTTTAAACTCACACAGAAGATATCAAATGACAGATTAAATAATCTGCTGCTAATTGATCATTGAAAAGTAAGTGGCTTAGAATTTTGTGCAATTCAGCCCTCACAGTCTGAAATGACGAGGTATCCAATAGCTCTTTATTTAGAATAGAATTATTTGGAACATTGATTTTAATAGCGTGTAAACGAGGTACTATTGACGCTGGTGGGTGGTGTGTTTGAATTTCAAGATCAGACGACAATTCATCGGAATCATGAATGATACTCAAACGAGGATCCAGTGAGATAAAGCCAACAATGTCTATTACTTCGTTTAATTTTAAATTACTTGAATTTTCCTCATATATCTAGAAATAAAAATTGTATTATGTCGTTTCTTATAAACAATTAATTCCATAAGCACGTCATACCTTTACAATACATGACTTTCCTTTCGCATTTGGAATGGGCAAGTTAAGCATGTGTTCTTTGGATATAATGAAATTAGTTTCCTCCTGACTTTGATTAGAAGTCGAGGATTCTTTGTCAGTTGTTTGTTTTCCTTTTTTATTCGCAGCGTCCAAATTCGATGTTTCATCGACTTCCATGTTTTCTTGTTGTCTTTTCTTCGAATTAATCGACTGTACCGATTTGTCGAAAATATCATTAAAAAATTTCTTTTTCGTTTTGTTTTCATTTACGTTTTTAGTCCAGTCATTAAGTCCAGGTACAGATATTACAATTAACGATTGCCTTTCAGCGCTAATATTGTCAGCAGATTCAACTAATTCCTCTCCAGGCTGAAAGAGGAAAAGTGATATTGCATTAAAGTTGCAATTACTCAGAAGTTTTAATTGATATTGAATTGAACTTTATTTGTCGGTAGTACTATACATGAGATGAACAAAGCTTTAAGTTTCTCACACCTGTAACTACCTTTGAAATTTGATCTAGCCTTTGTTTGATTGTATTTGATTAATCACCATCAAACGCAAGATTCAAACTTAGGCAGCAAAAAATTTGCTCTTTATTATGAATTAATTCATAAATTTTAATTATAACTCAATATATATTTTTTGTTTTTTAATAAAAACAATGCAAATAGTATCATACCAATTAAAACAAAGAATACACCATTTTCAATTCAATTTTCTATTTGTTTAAAATATATATTGAATATAATTAATTTTATTACTTTTTGTTTTTATTTTCTCGTTAATTGTACTATAAAAATGTCAATATATACTTTACATTTATGTGCAGCATGTCCTTATATTTGGCACTGCGAATGTCTGATTGTTCGGTTGCAGTATTTTTGATAAGATATTTTTCATAATAAATTTCAGGATTATGCATGTCTTGAATCATGCCTTGAAATTTCACAAGTTGCCCATCTTTAAGTTCATCCAAAGACAAATTATCCAAATTGGCAATGCAAGATAAAAATTCAGGATCCTCTAAATGAGACAAACACTCATTTTTGTTAGCAGAGAAATAATCAGCGTTCCAGTTTTCCAGCGAAAGAGCTAAACAATGGTTATACCAGTATAAGTATATACAAATCGAGTATTGCAAATTGCTTCAGTATCATTTATGCTGCTTACCCATTTGTGTACCGTTTATCTATTGAAAATATAAACTAAGTAATTTGTCAAAAGATATAAAGTTTATGGTGATGCGTGATTAATAAATAAGTCAATAAATAAACTTCTTATGTATAAAATGCAGTCAACGATTTAAGAATGAACAGAGCGTGTTTGCACTGATAGTATAAGATTGTTCGATAGTATAAGATTTAACCTTTCATTGGTTCAAGTTTTATTTGCCCGCCTTTTTCGTCCATCTTTGTTTCGTGACCGGGAAAACTCGCTTTGGTCTCTGAGACTCTGACAGCAGCGCCACGATTTATTGTAATTAGATTTTGGAACACCTTTATCGGCGTTCTAAAAACAATGAAGATTATTTAAAATTTTAATTGAATTTTTTTAAATTTGACCTCTTCAGCTCAGGCCAATTTTATAACATAATTTACTCCTAATATATAGCATGTATATAAATTGTATAAACATATTTTTTAATTTCATTTAAAAAGCAAAATGTAAACATTAATTTAAAAGAATGACAAATATTTCTTTGACGTTTAAATGCTAAAATAAATATGGATGTTTCTGCGGTTAAAAATGTTTATGAAATAAAAAATTAAAAACAAAGTTTTTGTCTTCGAGTCGCCAGTCAAATTGGACTGACATTATATAAACATGTCACATGCGCATGTCCAAACGTTGGCTTCATGAATAGGTTAATAGCAATATAATTTCGCTTGCGGTGAAAAACCATACGATCATTGCTGCAAATGGTAGATAAATAATAAAACAAATACTAATCACTGATAAGTTTGTTGCAATTTTAAATTCCATTTATTTACTATTACCAGAAAAAAGATATTTTTAGAAATTGTTTACATTAGAATGGAGACATCAATTGAGTTTACATACTTGGTTTTTGATGCAACACTAAAATTCTTGCGTTAACATTAGTTTTTCTTTTCATTTTAGATACAGGTAAAAGTTCGGTGGAAAAAATGTCTCACAGATCTCTAAAGTGTATAGTCTGTCAATTTGTAGCTGTAACTATTGCAGAGCTACACAGACACCAAAGCTCGACTCATTCGACAGAACAATTGTCTCGCTCCATCATTGAATTTCAAAATTTTGTTAACTCTAATAAGGAAAATTTTGACAGTTCTAGTCAGTATAATGTGCTGCATAGAGACTCTCCAGATGTCCCTAATAAAGATGTCCAGTTGAGACGAAAATTTGAAGACGAACAAAATGAGCCTTTGTGCTTAAAAAAATCAAAGACTGAAGTATTTGCCATGCAAGGTATATATTTTAATTTCAGATAATTAATCAATTTAAATAATGTTTTATACAATTCTTTTAAATGAAAATTGATTAATAACATTACCAGTAAATATAATAGTTAAATAAATATTACAATCAAAGGTTTAATTAATTTTTTATGAATTTAAAATAATGATGTTCTGTATATTATTGTAGATGAAATGAACATAAAGCAAGAAGTGGAGGAATCTACAAATTTATTCGCCGATATTAGGATGCAAGAGATGTTTATATCTTGGGAGATGGAATTGAATAAGCCACTTGAAATCAGCGAGGACGATTTTTGTCGTACTATTGAGGTTTTGTGTAAAGATCTGAATAATCCGAATTGCCGCGCTCCAAAGAGATTCCGGAAACCAAAACCAGTGATAACCACCAAGAGGAAGTATATCAAACACGAAAGGAAAAAGAAATCGCATCATTCGAAATCGGTTAGCGATGGTCAAATGAACGATACTTTTTACCCACCTGATGACATTAAGGAGGAACCAATAAGTTATAATGATGATTATATTCACAATAGCAATGGTGACATCAAAGACATGCAAAATAGCATGTCTTATTCAAATGACATGTACCAAAAAAGCGTTGTTTCCGAAATGACACATTTTTATAACGATAATCTGCAAGACGACTCGTATCTTTATGTTAATAATATTAACTCGTTGTTTGATAATATTTCAGATGATTTCGCAATGAATACAACAGTAGCACAAACATTTTCCAATGCAGAGAACTCGAATCCGTCTATTATTATGAGCAATGATAATCAAGTATCATTACTGAAGTTATAAATATGATATGCACCTTAGAGGAAGCCACTAGATGATGACTAATTAATTAGCAAATCTGTCTCGGATCAAATCTTTAAATTTGAGTTGACTTTTTACATATATCTGTTTAAGATATGGATTGAAAGGATTTGGTTTGTAATTTTACAAATCTCATTCTTACAAAGAAATTTTTTTCACAAAAATGAAAAAAATAATCATAGCTCCTAGAAATAAGTACTATGTAAGGAAGGTGATTGTTTTATGTTGAAAAATTGAATATTATTTGAGAACAAGTTTTGATTAAAAGAGAACGAAATTTAATTTTAAAGTTATGTATTATCAGTGGGTATTTCTTGGAATTCAATTTCATTATTACATCGCGTACTGAGCCAAAGACTTACTAATTGATAGTTCCTATGAAATACAGTATTATAGAATGAATATTTTTAACACCAAAGTAAGTGTGTTAAAATTTTAATTTTGATTCTATGTTCGAGTTTTATTTTAAATGTAAGATGATATATCTTTTTACAATGTCTATATATAAGTCGGTATTATGTAATATTAGATAGTTCATATGAAATTATTAATAATTGTACTAACTAATTTTCATGAATGTTTATATGATTTTAATCGATTTTTATTTATATGAATTTTACGGACTAGACTGAGTTTTTTATGTTTTCTTACTCATTTTGTATCTAAAAAGTGTTGCAATAAATTTTTTTTATCTAAAATTTACATTCAATTACATTTCCCTTTTTCTATTGTTCATGAAATGAAATCATCATAAAACTAAAGCAACTAAGAAAAACATGTAATACAAAAATAATTTTAATTCATTTTATTGCCATGCATTTTGTTATCATGTGAGTATGTTAAATGTATAGTCTTAATTCCAAAATTTTCCGTGTGGAGCGTAGTTAATCATCAAGCTACTCCGCTTTCAGTAGGAAATTTGTGTATCGTATTAATATATTTATTTAATAAAAGTAACATTTTTTAATCAATATTACGATTTCTCAAAGTTCGATGTAATTTAAGATATGGTAAAATTGCAATTTTTAGCGATAATCTAATAATTGTTGATATTACTTTAACTCCATTTTGAATAACTGCTTCTGGAGTTATTTCATTTATTTCGCTCGGAGACATTTTACTTTTGTGATTTCATATTAGTTTAACGTTTCAGCAATAATAAAGTAAGTTTCAACGCAGAATTACATTCAGCGATCGGAGCCTCCATTGTAAGTGGCGCCCTAGGCGGTCACCAGTTCCGCCTGGGTTCTTTGCCGGCCCTGAACATAACCATAATTTTCATTTAGAAGTGGTGATGATACAGAATCTGTAGCAAAAATGTCTCTGGAGCAGTTTGTTATGGCTGTCCGGATGCTTTCCTCTGAAGGTGAGTTAAGAAATTTACTTAATCAACACTTATCCTGATAGCATAACCTATAAAATCAATAATTAAGATTATTATTATCACAAAAATCATCATACTTTTGCGATGAAAAGTGACAAATATTTTTGTTCTTTTAGCTGTCATGTTACGTTTACTTATTATTTATATTTATAATTAAATATATTTTTCCATATAAGACATTTTAAATAACTTTATATTGAAACAATTAAATTATTTATTTTCAAAGTAAAATTGAAAACTTTCACAATTTTCCTGAAAATATTGATCTTGATGTCTTTTATTATATCTTTTTTCATTTAAGTTTTTACATCAAAAATAGTGAACTCCGAATTAATTATGCATATTAATTATGTATATTTTTATTATTTCATTCAATGCAATATTGTTTACAAGTAATTATAAAAACACATTGTTCATAACTTTGTAAAGTTAATAGATAATACATGATAATATTACATGCTTGCAGGAAACTTCCAGGAACTAGTTTCAATAACAAAAATTTCTGATATGTTGGTCAAAAATAGTCAACATTTGGGAAACGTATTAGAAACTTTGGATGTTCAACAACATTCAATTGGTTA
Organism: Psix sp. ZL-2020; assembly: GCA_022817045.1. NCBI lineage: Eukaryota > Metazoa > Arthropoda > Insecta > Hymenoptera > Scelionidae > Psix > Psix sp. ZL-2020. Next base: position 8,530 of record JABFQD010004501.1, read on the forward strand.
CATGGCTGTATTAAACGCCAAATTCCAGACATACCTTTCTGCAAGCACAGCTCCTAACCAAGAAACTTTTAAACCATTATTTCAATTGGTTCGAGATTTCATCTACAACTGTAACGGCGAACAAGTCCGCTTTGCCACTGATCAATGTAATGTTGACAATTCAATTAAATGTTATTAAGAAAACATCCAAAAAATTAGAACTATTATTTTTAGGTCAATATATCAAAATTTGAAAGAATTTTTATATATATTTTTTATTTTACATTTTGCAAAATTTGCCGTTCAATGTTTTAAGTACATACTATATTATTTGGCAAAATCACAAATTTTACTTTATCAGTAATATGAGATATAATAAAATATATGATTCAGTGAATGTTAATATTAAAAAACGTATTTTAGCAGACAAAATTAAATTCTTGAAATAATTAACGATATTAAATTGCCTTGAAAGTCTTTACGAAAAAAAATTATTTTTAATATTTTTCTGCTTAAACTATCACAGTTTTTACATTGTGTTTTATTGTTCATATTGAATTGACAATTAGCATGTTAACTAATATTTAAAATATTTGAATATGCATTCATTAACCTTATAAAGAGTAATTTTTATTTAATTGTTTTGAAAATGATCATTTGGAAAAGAAAATCTTATTATTAAAAACAGAAAATTAAAAGATTTAAAAATGTGCTAACATTTTTTTTCAAATTATAGATACAGAGCTTTGCCACATGTTAAGCGAGACTTTGGTAAAACTTCGCATTCCTATTCGAGGAATAGGACTCCTGTGCCATGCAATTCGAAAAATTCAGTTGTACGAGAGTCAACTAACTTCGATTCACGCAGATCTGTGTCAGTTATGTTTGTTGTCCAAATGCTTGAAACCAGCGCTCGAATTTCTTGAGACTGACATAGCTGGCATTAGTCGTGAGACCGACGCCAAATATTTTTTACTTTATTTCTATTATGGAGGCATGATATACACAGCTTTGAAAAATTACGAACGTGCTTTCTACTTTTTCGAAGTATGCATCACAACGCCAGCTTCTTGTGTCAGTCATATAATGCTTGAGGCATACAAAAAATATATTCTCGTGTCTCTCATATTAAACGGAAAAGTCGTAAACTTGCCAAAATATACAAGCAATGTAATCCACAGGTAAGATTATATTACAGAAAAAGATTTTTTATGCTATATAAATCCTTGAAAGTTCCTAACTGATAAACAAACCTTTGAAATTCATCAAATTATTAAAACTGTTTAATTCCAAAGTTATAAACATTTTAAGTAATAGTATTTTTTTTCTTAATTTGGAACTTTCAAGAATTTATAATGTTGGCATTGGTAATTATAGTTGTACTTCATTATATTTTTGTTCTTTAGGTTTATCAAGCATTTGAGCCGACCTTACCAAGATCTTTCTGCAGCATACGCTACGAACAATTGTAGCGAAGTGCAAGAAATTATAACAAAATGCCAAGATGTATTTTCGCGAGATAATAATTTGGGTCTTGCACAGCAAGTGCTTAGTTATTTGTATAAGAAGAATATTCAGGGATTGACCAACACCTTTTTAACCCTTAGTTTGACTGATGTGGCCAGTAGAGTTAAGTTACCTGGACCCAGCGATGCAGAAAAATATATTTTAAATATGGTATATTTCTTTTGACATATAATTTAATTTGGATTATTAATTATATTTAATCCATAAATTATTCAATATTATTATTACCATAAGCTTGTAATGAATGTTGTTTTTAGATTGAAGATGGCGAGATTTACGCTACTATAAACCAAAAAGATGGTATGGTTGTCTTTCACGATGATCCTGAAAAATATAATTCCCCACATATGTTGGCAAAATTGGAAAAAGAAATGGCAATTTGCGCAGAACTTGGAAAACGCGTTCTTGAAATGGAAGAGGAGGTAATAGTATCTCCACAGTATATAAGAAAAGCGTGCGGATTGAATGACCAGGATGACCAAAGTGCGACGGTACCACCAGCCAATGTACCTGGTGCGCAAGTTCAGCACAAGCATAACACCTATTCGATGTAACACACATTCTTGTCTCCAACTTGACGAACAACTTCAATTAAAACAAAACAAAACACAGAAACACTGATATTATTTATTTTGCGATGTTACGCAAATTGTTCGGCACAATAGTTTTTACTGTATTTTGTTTCACTTCTATCGATTTTCCCGTATTTTCTCAAACAACTAGCTGATTAATGATTGGCGCAATGCTCATTATTTTACTACTTTCTGTACACGCTGTTTTATTTTCTTTTCTGTCTTATGGTGAGTTATTTTTACATGAATTGTATAACATGAAAAATAAAGATAATTCTTTTATTGAAATACACGGCGTTGTATTTAAAAGTTAGATTTTTTTGCATAAAAATATATTCGTATTGTGATGTTGAAAATGCCAATTACTTATTTTTTTAATTTCACAAAGTGAAATTCGATCGTGATTTTACGAAGTAATTATAGAACTTTGTCAATTTATTCTGACCAAAGTTGTTTCGTTAAATTTTAAATAACTATTATTTTGATTCATATGAAGTGGCATTCGTGTTAGGAATTGGCATTTTTGATGTATAAAATAATTGTGATGCAAATAAATGATACTTTGTAAATATATCTTTGTTTATTTTTTATGAATATACTTTTACATCTTCACAAAATACAAATTTTTAGCCGGTTCTTAAAGATCCTTTTATATTGTTTAAAAATAAACGTTCAGTGTTTTAATCAACCATTAGTATCTTATTACTGACAATAAAAATCTTACGTGCTAATACATAGATTCATGCTATCATAAATTTCATTAAATAAAAAAAGGTAGTTTCGTTTAAAAATGCGATTGGATTATCTAGAAGTAGTTTAAGAGTTTTAATTATACTCTTCTAATATATTTTGAATTCATATTAACGCAATTTTGATTTGCAGCACATTATTATACTAATATTGATTATTACATTCTGGCGTTAATAGAGTAATATTTTTATTGTAGTTTAATGTAGTATTGACTAATAAAAATTTTTTGGTTTTTGAGTATCTTGTAAATCCAATTATCAGTCTATTAAGACTGTATTTTACATTGTCCATCATGAATTAAAGACGTTTATCGTAATTTATATAACATGAAAAATGATAAAAAGCATTAGCGATTCAACAAAAAATTATTTT
>JABFQD010004502.1:0-11729 GCA_022817045.1 Psix sp. ZL-2020
AATACATATCTCTGAATTCGAAAAATTTTCTATTTCTTAGAAAGTTTTTGTATATATAATAGTATAAAAAAGGTAAAAGCTTTTTATATTAAATAATTAATAATATATGAATTTATTGTTCGATTTATATGATAATCAAATAAAGTGTATTTTATCTAAAATCCTTTTGATACATTATATATACAATTTTATTTTGAAATGTTACTCTTTTAATTAAACGTTCAATTTCAATCTTCGTACTTTCTTTTAAAAAGAAAAATTTAACTCCTACGTGTTATATTTTTCCTCAGAATTATTGTTTTATGATGAAAATAGTGAAATGATGGAAAATAGCAGCTTTCAACAACAGCAAAAAACAAATTACTACGAAATACTTTTTGAAAACACGTTTTGTAATGAAAAGCTTAATGACACGTCGAAAAGTTATTAGTTTTCTTTTCTTTCTTAGTTGGTGAATGTTATCCTTTTCAAAGAGCAATCAGACATAGAAAATAAATATAAAAATTACATAGAAATATTTTATTTTAACGATAAGGTTTTGAATCAGTCTTCACATGACCATCTTATTATATAATACATATAACATAATTTTTTTCGTTAAAAAATAATATTCAACTGATTCAACGTTTTTATAAATTACTTTCCAAAAAATATTGCTCGAGATTTTTAACATTTAAAATAATTATATAAATTCTATCTATTCAGTCTATCATTATTTTATTATATTATGTGTCCAGAAGAGACAAATATATTTGAACAAATAAATTTAGATCCAGCTGCAACGAGGTTTCTTCTGAATATACATATGTTATATTTAAATTAATAAGAGCATCAAAATTATAGGTATAAGTTAAAGTATAAAATCAATAATTTGATACATCTCTTTAACATTTTTTAAAAAATGAATACAATATTTCATATAAAAGAAAGTAAAACTGAACATTTGGAACCGATTGAGTTTTTTTCGGATAAGTACCCCAATAGAGATGACATTTTTCATTCAATTTCAACTTTTATTTTATAAATTCGAAAATGTCATTTTTGAAAACTCTAAGAAAGGATAAGCATTTTCATATACGCAAAACAAACAATTTACGTTTGCTTTCATGATACTGTTTTAACTACTTGACATAAACTCGTGATTGTTAACATAATTCGATTAAATCTCAGCGTGTATGGCATTTAAACTCAAGGTTACAACATTACGAATTATTTCAAACCGTGTCAATGAAATAAATTATATTTGTTGGTTTTTATATTAAAAAGTCAAATGTTTTAAAGACAGGTTTTAAAATTGAAGATGTAGATTTTTCTTTTGCTTATACTTCGGTTTATTTTTCTATAAACCAAATACGGATGCGAAGCACAAAGCCACCTAGTTAGGATATGAAAACATTAAGTTGCTAAGTGGCCAAATATATTTGGCTAAAGTGTCGATTGCAGCAGTGCATTTTGTTTTGTTTCTATTATACGTTGCGTCGTGCTTGAATCGTTCTGCATCGTGTTTGAGGAGTAGGAGGGAAGTACCACCACCCTCTCCTCCCCCTGACAGTGAGGTGCAGAGTGTGTTCGATCGACCCGCGAAACGTAGCTTGAACTACTCTCACTGCGACAGAGAATTCAGTCGCGCGGTGACTCTAGCTGAGTCGAAATGCACCGCTAAGAAGGTCCAGTTTACCTGAGACGGACGTGTCGTGTCGGCATTGAGGCCGGCACGCAAAATCTATAATCCGTCTGAATCGATCGGCCGCAGTATTCGAAATTCATTGGGCGAGTCAGCTCGTCCGCAATAATCAGCCGCATTCGAATCGTTCGACCGGCAGGCTGTTACTTTTGATATTCGTCAAAATGTCTAGTGAAACCTCGCGCGAGAGATTGTAAATCATCGCGACCGGGAGATGTTACTTGAAGGTAATCCCCAGATGTCACTGACACTTCAGACGCATACGATGTTTGCGCTAATCAATTGTCGCATCGTTCATCTCGTTGGATAAATCGCCTCTCGAATCTTTCGATTTCCGTTCACGCTTTGATCCTTTATTACACCTATTATGAACAGAGCATGTCTCTCGTTTAAAACCAATTAAACCTTTAATTCAATTTGGCCTGATTTAAAGTTTTTAAAATAATCTTTATTTGACATGTTCTAGATAAATAGATTTTTTCACTTACTTTATATATATACGAAGACTGAAGTACATTTGCGTTACTTACATACTTACTCTATATCACATATAATTATGTTCTAATTATTTAAAGTGCGCAGTTTGAATCAAAACCGTTGTATTTGAAAAATAAATTCAGATGTAATTTTTGTGACCAGTACACAATATCCTTGAGCAGATTATGATTATATATCATTGAAATAAATTTTATTTTTCATAACCTAACCTTATTAAAGCTTATTATTGACGATTTACGTCTTTCTGACGATTAAATATTTAATTCGTTTACTAATTTAGTTTGTTATTATCTGTCGATAAAAGTGAAGAAACCTTTCTTTTTACTTGATAAAATATTCAAACTTATTAACAGGTTAAGAATTCAATAACAACGTACAATCATGACAACAATGTATGATCAAATATAGGCTAAATCTACTTAGAATTTATTAAGAAAATATTATTTTGAAAATAACTTTCATTTTTTCTTCACAATATTTTTTTCTATTTTCTTCATAATAAAATTACAAACTTTAAAATTAGATGCAATAAATTTAAACATACTAGAATATAAATTAAATGAAAATAAAGGTAATTATTATTTAAATTAGTGTAAATAAAAAAATTATTTCAATTAAATAAAATCTAATAAAATGAATTATATTATTATTTAAATATTTTTATTTGACTATTTTGGTGTAATTTATGATATATTTTATTAAAAATGTATTAATATTTACATAGTTAATTAGATTTAGAATTGATTTCAATACTACACGTGTTTATATTTACTGAATAATTATTCATATTCGAAATGTGAAGAATTATTTTCGTCTTCGATCCTAGTTGATGACCTAACTGTTAAATTTGAATACCTTTACAAATGATATTATAATAATAACATGAATATGAGAAATATTCATAATATCTAGGTTTAAACGCTTAAACATAAGAAATAATATTTCATTGTAGAACAATATATTATTTTCATAAATTCATATTTAATTCTATGAGTATATTATTTATTTGCAATTATTTTGATCAGATATTAGAACATTGTGTAAAATTTTCCTTAAATTAAAAACATAATCTAATAAATATGTATATTATATTTATGATTATTATTTCATAATACTCATATTAGTATCTTTCAACGCAAGTATTCAAATGTACTTATATGTTTTAACATTAGCATATAATCAAAGAAATAGTTATGAAAATTTATTGGTATTCATTATAACACCAAGATCAATTTTTATAGAACATAATTTCAGTTTTTTATATTCTTAACTAAAAATGAAAGATCTAAAGTTGAAATAGTCATTTGTCCACTTGGTTAGAAATATATATATTATTCTTGTTTGAAAAACAGAAAAGTCACGTTGCATAACCCACCTAAACATACGTATTTTTATTTTTAGTATTCTAATAATTATTAAAATAATTTAACGGTAATAGTTTTTATTTTTACACATATTTAACTTCAAAATATATGAGTGAATCATTAAAAAAAAATTAGTACATTTTTTTCTTTATTTTAAGGACTTCCATGTGTTGTCACATATGTGTAACACAATATAAAGATTACGTTTATGAATAATAATGCAATATTTGAATTTTTCATGAAACCTTGTCTATTCATTTAAATGTACGCTTAAAGTATAATTCAAAAGAAGTGTTTTTGAAATTTCTTTTTTGTTTTCTTGTTTAGCAGTTTGTAAACCTAATTGGAAGAATAGTAAATAATGAATTCAAGAAAATTATAAAATTAGCATTCGATGAATATTAATAGAATTAAATTAAATATTGTCCAATGAAGGAAAGTATAGTGTAGCTATTATTAAGATTCCATAAGTATATACATAAAAAACTATTGTTCTATTGACTTTTGAATAAATGATTTAAACGTCATTGTACAAGTGGAACTACAAAGATCAGTGTTTTGAATGGATAATAGAAATAAAGTACTACTATAAATATGTACATCTTTTTATTTTCGTGTTTTCCTAACATGAATTCATCACATATATTCATGTAGATAAAATAGTATGAATCGACGTATTTATTGCTCGTATATCAGATTATTTCGTTTTTACAATAATTGCTTTTGAGAACTCACGCTTTTATCACGTATTACATATAAGTGTAATAAAATTGCAAAATCGAATTTTCGAAATATTCAATAGATTATAAGCACGACAGATTGTCACAATGTACAACTTGTGAACATTTTAATAATGTCTCAATTTAACATACGATTTGTGGAATACGCAAATTTGTCTAAAAACCGATAAACGTAAAAAGACAGACGCAACGTATTCAAGTACTGACATATTAAGTTTTCAAAATTCTGAGGTAAAGATGCATTCTGAATATAAATCATAACATTGAGATATTGACACACTAAATTTATTTTCAATTCATTTTATACTTAACAAGATTGCCACATATTGGTCAATTATTCAGTTTAATTTAAATTCACAATCAATACAATTTCTTAATATTTAATAAGGGTTTAATCAAAATAGTATTCAGTTAGGTGATTTATAACCTTGTGCTGCAAAATAACACTGATAAAAATTACTATAAACAGTGTAACTTGTTCATATTTTTTATTTTGACCATAATTATAGGAAGAATTGTGCAATAAAATAAAAAATACCCTGTGTTAAAATTTTGTCCATGTTTTATCTTACTTATAATATGTTATAATAATATTTTTTATCAGTTTTATTATTTTTATAAAAAACTTTTTGGTACATGACAAACAACAGCATATAATTCTGTAACGTTCAAATTCGGTAGATTGTATTTTTGCAATTTTACTTAATGATTTGATCAAATAAAATTTTGAGCAGTTATGTTTTACTTCATTTAATCTCTATTTAGTATGAGCTGCGAATTTTTTCAAGTTATAAACAAGAAAGTGTATGGATCATTATTATTAATTAATAGTATAATGTATATAGTAGACGTTAATGTGAATTACGCATTTTCATTTAATGAACTAAGTATCTTGAAAGATATACATTTAGTAAAATTAAAGAGGGCAATTTTTTATATCTGAATACTGTGCGTACCATACACGATTTAATTTTTTAAAAGCATCTGCTATTCTGGTATTAAAATTTCTACTACTATTTATTTATGATACATAAAGAATTTTATATCTTTCATACTACCAATTTCATCAATACGAATAACGAATATATCCATTTTATCGAGAAAAATCGCTAAACTAATAATCGCCAAATTCAATAGTTTTCAAACTAATTTCATTCAAAAAACTATTGATTAAATAATTATTTTCACTGAATTAATAATTAATTAATTATTGTACAAGATTATATAAACGCATAAATTAATGATACATCTTACGCTATAAAGCAGATTTGTTATATTGCAAATAATTTTCTGGTTAGTGAAGTTATACATATTCTATTAAATAAATCTTTAGTTTAATGAAGTGCAGTGTTTGCAGTGATCATACGTTTTCTCAGCAAATAATACCATATTTATTTATATATTTCACAGTCAACTTTAACAAGTCTTATGTTATTTTAGCATAATTTGTGTTCCCAATGTACATGGAAAACTTCTTAAAAAAATGTTAATTTGATTTAACCCTTATATTGCAATTTAGAAACATTTGTCTGTAATAATCAATTGAAGAGATTTTGATTGAAAACTAAGATAAATGTATTTTTTTATTGATCGGTTACACAAACATAATTGTAACGAAGACATTTATTGTAAGACAAAAATGTTTTAACGTCTTTAACATATGAAACTACAATTTTATTGATGTCACAAGGCTAAGAAATTGAGTAAATATTATCACATATTCTATATACTTAATACAATTCTACATATAATTCAATCAGATCTACGACAAATATGACTTTTTATAGAAAACCTCATTTCTTTCGCTGTAGAAACATCATTGGAAGTCACAAAATGTGACGTCGAAAGAAAATCAAAACATATCACTTATTGCTTCTAATGATTCGTGGATTAACAAATAGGGAAATTGAAAATTTATATAAAATTATATATTTTCCTATCTTGAATATTCATGGAAAGTAGAAACTTAGAATTACTAAAAACTTCATACATATTTTATAATTAAATATTTGATATTGTATGCAAATGTAATTTTCTATTGCATATTAGTTACATATGGTATCAAAATCTACTATATTTATAAATGAAAGATATGTGAACTGGTATATTATTTATGAATAAATTATTTTTATTTGAATTAAGCACATTATTTTTCAAGATGTTTTCATTTTCTTATAATTCTTCAATTATTTAAATAATAACGAATAATACAACATAATTAAATATGATCATTTACCAAGTCAAATTGGTGTAAAGATTGGTCACTCATGCTTGTGTTTATGATCAAACGAGGGAGTTTGGAAGTTCGAATCCCTCTTGACCGATCGCTAAAAAGAAGTATATATTTTAAATTTTCGGATTAAACATGTGTATAAAAAGTCTGTTTGGAAATAACGTTTTATTTTATTTACATCTCTATGGAAACTATTACTAATAAATAATCTAATTAATTTGTTCACAATAATATTAATAATCTAAAAAACATATAAAATCATATTATTATAAGAATTGTTGGTATACCAACAATTCTTACTTCGTACAAATTTTGATTACTTATTTAATACTGAAATTACTTAAGATTGATTTAATCAATCAACCTTATTTCACTTTCTTTCAGTTAATCCTATATAAATAAGTTTATGGTGTGTTTTAGTTCATTTTTTTCTCCAGTCATACTTATCTCACAGATTTTTACTGATACGAGTATTTCATATATATATATATTACTGAATTCAGAAACTTTTACACCCATTTTCTTAATAAGAAAATATTACTCATTGAGCGAGTAAATTTTTCACCCACGTTTCGGTTAAAATGTACTCATTTTTTAAATATCAAATTATAGTCAGTGAAAAATCGCTGACAAAATGTAAGAGAGTAATTAATAATATTAATATATTAACATGTTATATTTATTTAATAAACAAACATTAAAATATATGTGGATCTTAGATTTCATTGAAATTACTGATATTTCCTAATTTTTCTTCGTTGTTTGAATTGGTTCAAGATTTACAAATCTTTACCAAATATTATGGAGTAATTAGCACTTAACATGCAACACACTTACAATTGATCTTTTCTAATTGTACAAAATCGTAAACATAATTTCTCACAACTTGTATAAAATTTGATTTACGTTAGTTTCGTATTTGCAAATTTAATAATTCTACAATTTTCATATTAATATCTAATAATATCTATAATAAAATATGTACTTTTATACCAAAATAAAAATTAAATTTGAAAAGATTGAAATTATTTAAAATAAGAAAGGATATAAATGGTTTTTAATTAGGTTAATTTTATTTAGAGACTGGTACACATTTGTTATACTACCAAATATAGAAAATTATGAAAATTGTCATTTTAACTGTAAAAAAGAGTTATTGCCATATTAAGTGCATGTAATATGACATGTATATTATAAGGCAACAAGAATGTAGTTCCCAGGATGTTATCGAGTTTGGCCTATGTCCTCTTGTAGTATAAAGTGATAAGAACGCATATCTTATATTTTTATTTTGTTTACAGAAATAAATAAAATTAACTATTATATGCTTGTCCCAAAACAAAAATTATTCAAATAATTTAATGTCAATCACATATAATTTAAAAATGTTACAAAAATAATTTAAAATAATTAAAGGATTTACAATTTTACAGTTTAGTTCATATTAGACTTCAATTATTTAATTTTATATATTTATAACTGTCTGAACCAACCAATATGGTTATCCGTTATGTATTCAAAACGATTCAATTTTATAGTCTCTACCATTATGTTTACTGAAAAACTAACTTAACTTATTAAGGCTTTAACTTTATTGATATATTTAACTAGACTGAAATTTATCCTCGTACATTTAAATAATTAAAAATACTAATTAATAATTGGGTTTTGGTTTGTATAATGTATATAATGTATATGTATATCCTCATACCATTATCAATCATGAGAAACAATTTCAACAATAAGTACGAATGTGAGAACATTAAAATAATAGAATATTTGTTTTGTATAAATGAAGACAAAATTGTATAATCATTTTCTAAATACCATTTGAAAGTTGTGTTTGTAGACTATATAAGTTATACTATTACTACACTTATACTTTTTGAAAAATATTGCGATTTGTCATATAAATATTGCAATTAATTTCCATTAAAAAATTATTATAAACAAAGAAAAACAATTTTCTTTAGTTTTATTAGTGCAAAAAACTTGAAAATAAAAAAGTGTTAAGATTTTGGGTCACTTACACGAGTGTGAAAAAAACTCCCCGTTCACAATCATATTTCATACTTTGTAGACGAACATAACATGGAGAGAATTCAGACATAAATTTTTCTTTTAAAAGTTAAACTATTTTTTCATTTGAGCCAAGTGTGAGAAAATTATTTTTTGCAGTAAACAAAATTCCACTTAAAGTACTTAAGATAATAGTATCAGAAACATACAATTGCGAGGATGTCAGTGTAAATAGAAAAATTTTTTATGTAATAAATATATCAAAAAATATGATTAAATTATTTTCCAGTAACGACCAAGAAAAAATTTAGTTCAAACATGTAATTGAATAAATAACAATCAAATTTGACTTCCTACTGAATTTGACAACACTAGAAATGATCAAAGGTTTTAAGGATTTTTGCATGCTTCGGTGCTGGTTTATTTTTTCTCTTTAGTTACGTTAATCGCTTTTGATTATTGCGATCAAAACAACTTACTTTACTATAACTCATGTTTGATTTCTCTTAAAGTTATATTTTAAATGAAAGTAGGATTCCAAAATAAAAATTACAATTTTTTTATTCACTTAAATTAATACTTGTTGAAATTGACTTTTATATAGTGTATTTTATTACATTTTTTTTATCGACATAAAAGTGTAATCCATACATCCCTGTTTACCCGTGATATTTACTCTTTTATATACCTGACAAAGTGAATGATTTAGATATGGAAGGAAAATATGCTTTACAGAAATACAACAGATTCAAAGAAATTTTAGTACTTATTTTATTAGTGGCAATTAATTGACAATAAAAAGTTATTATAACATTAAAATGTTTTTAAGAAATCATATGTTAAATAAAGAAATAAATAAAAAATTCAATGCATACAAATGAATACATATATAATATATATGCATTTAAAAAATTGTAAGCAATTTTTCACATTAGCACATAGTAAGAGCAGTCAGATAGTTTATTTCGAAACTATTATGTTAATTTTTTATGGTAAATAATTCATAGAAGCCATTTTATATAGTCGAATTTGGGTAATAAATTCAGATGATCTATTAATAATAGTAATATTAATCAATTAATATTTATATTGTAGGTATCCCACGAGAGTTGGGATACCGACATTGTCTTCTCGTGTTGTATACGATACTTTTGGCAACTAGTGCATTTCGATCTATTCGCCACAACCATTCCCCACGAAAAAGGTATAGAGGATCCAGGAGAGAATTCCCAGTGAAGGGTTCGGAAGACTAATCCCCCCCCCCCCCCAAATGTTTGGTTGTCTCTACTACTTACTGTTGAACTACTTACATTTCATACACTTATGGTTTAAATTGCCTAGCTCTGAAAAGAGCTGGTTGTTTACAATTTATATTTTCAGTAGAATAAATTTGGCCTCGAAAAGAACCTATTACGTTTCATAAACCTAATTATATAATTGATGAGAAGATAATAATAATAAAAAATTATTTAAAAAAATTGTTATTATAAATCATATATTATTACATCTTATTATACCCTGATAATGGATAAATAACCATTATCAGGGGAAGTACTTCCTTCTCTAGAATAACAAAGTGGGAAACAAAATTTCCATGATTGAAAATGACAACATCCCACGCACGTGTTGCAAAAAAATTTTTACTATGGTGAATAATCATGTGAGGCCACTTTAAATAATTATACTGAGGTAATTAATTTTGGCATCGCATTTCAAGTAATTGTACTGTGCATTCTCAAATGAATTACCATTGCATATCTACTTAAAATGGTCCCTTGGAGATAATCACAAAAGCATAATTCATCTCAAACTGTTTAGAATGACCTCTCATCATTAATTACCACAGCAAAATCATTAGAAATGGTCTCCTTGAATTAGTTATCACAGTACCACCACTTAAAATTTCCTAAGCTTAAATGAATTACCACATCAAAACTATCAGAAATTGCTTTCTCACATTAAGTATCACAGCATGACTCTTACAAATAATAGTTTTAACATAATTACCATAACAAAATATCTCAAAAATAGATTCAAATTTAATTGTTTTATCACAATACTAATAAAAATTCCTCCAAATCTAATTACTACAACATAATCCTTACCAAATACGTTCGTGATATAATTAAATTTCATGTTAATTGACCATTTAATTGTAATGCCTACGCAAATGCTATATGTTTGCATTTAGAATTATAACATTAGTAATATTTTAGTACTTTCAATACTTTACTTATTTTCTCTTATTTTCTTGTTTTTCTTCCTTTTTTATTTTTATTATAGCATTTATTTATAATTAATTGCGTATAAAATCAATACATAGAATATGTTTGAGAACATTATAATTAGTTCTTTTTATTTATTTTTAAGCTATCACAAGTAGTTGTTTTTTTTAATATATACGAATGCAATTTTAATCGTTTATACCCAGTAATTTATCCCTAACTTTTAATGAATCTACAATCAGCTTAGTTTGACGTACAAACTCTGTTGAGCTTACAATGTACTGCTATAGAAAATTTTGTATATTTTGTATAAAATGTTTAAAACAGATTTTTCACGTAATTAATTATCGAATAAATAGCTAATTAGTCGAAGGGTCTATTCAGAGCTAACTACATTAATTTAAAAATTAATATTACGTGACGTACATGACGTTTCCTGGTTATTTTTTGCGTTTCGGTTTCACTAAAAAACAACAGTTAAAAATAATAAAGGAATTTAAATTTTACTCATTACAGTAAACTATTACAGACAACAAATTAAATTTTTACAAAACCATTTAGGGTGTTTTTAAATTCACTATTATTGTATTAATAAAATTGACATTGAATTAACTATTACAATTACGTTGGATATAATATAAGATTATGGTTATAAAAAACAAGAAATGACAAATAGTGAATTATTATCAATTAATGTTATCTCAAAAACTGTCCATTTAAAACACATATCGTATATAATTCTAAAATTTTATAAATTAGTGATTTACAAGTAATTATTAAATTTATTTCAATTATTTAACGAAAATTTATTATTAATAAAAAAACTTTCCATTCAGTATATTATTTAATAATATTTAATATAAGTGAATTTAATAACTATTAATTTTAATTTTCACAATCTAAAATAGAATACATGCTTAGTAATTTAATTATTTCTTTAAACAATAAATCACTCTGTGATTAATG
>JABFQD010004503.1:0-11728 GCA_022817045.1 Psix sp. ZL-2020
GTTTTATACTTCTTGTATAGAGGTTCTCTCAATATCCCATCCGTAATATTTCAACTTCTCTCATTTTCGTCTAGATATTATTGTAATTTAAACATCAAGGCAAATAAGGGGTGAATTTCAACAGCGGCCTAAATCAGCCAAGTAGTCTTCCACAGATAAAAATATGTAAATAGAGTAAATCTATACTAAAATATCCAAATATATATAAGGTGAGCGTAATACAATTTTGTGAGGTAAAAGACCCTCTTGGTTAATGGTCATTATTTGGTATTTTGTTTAAATCTTAATTTCAAATATAATTTTTTCATAAACAAGTAATTTTGTTTCATCCACCATCTTAGAAATATTATTGGTGACGTTGATCTGCTTGTTCTCTATTTCTTTGTATATTATGATGTATATACACTAGTTACTTTAGATATCTCCGTGCTACAGTTGGCGGCGAGCGTCGTTGTGCGTCAAAATAAGTGTCTCACAATGACGTCGCCGAACCTTTTCTTTATTCGATTTCCAACGTTTGCACTTGTCTCGAGTCGTTCCGCTAAATTTGTCAATTTGTCAATTTAATTGTGATTTGTTAACTGCGATTTTGTTTTTTCTTTTTTTTTTTTTTTTTTTAATATTTACCTAGTAACAACATCAGAGACTCTTTAAAGACTCAACTTATCCTGACGATACTATTATCACAGGCATTTATATAACTCTGCTAATCACTACTAAAATCTTTCAGAATTATTTATTTATATATCATTATAATGACTGAATCATCTTTTTTTGTATTTTTCTTCTTTTTGTATTTTCTTTAAATCCATGAATATAAAATTAAAACTTCCTAGTGATATTAGACGATACAGCTCGCTTAGCATCGAAATGTAGGCTTCGCACGAATATTTCGAAATATTGAATGCAAAAAGACGCACTTGAGAATAACTGAAACGCGATATTTATCTGTTTGGTTTGCCACTCGAACTTGTAAACTCGATCGTTCTGGAGGATGTGTTAGTTGTTCGGCGCCGGGTTAACTTGGCGATGAGTACGCGCGGCCATGTCGACTTTGTACGTCGGCTAGACTTTGAGCTTCGCGAGAGGACAAACGCGGGACATTTAATATTCAAATGCCGGCGCTCGACGGATGCCACAACCTAGCGCCAATCCATCAATAAGAGTAATACTAATATTTGTCAGTATTATTTGGTTTCGAAACTTGGCTCGAATAACCGTTGTATGTGAATGTACATAATACATATTATTATATACTATGTTAATAATCATGTATATGTATATATAATGAAGGATGCAATATATACTTTTGAATTATACTTTAAAGATAGCATTTGTTATGGCAAGAGTGCTTATAACTGACGAATTAATACAATCGATCCCTCAGAATAGAATACGGATACTTCATGAACCGCAAAGAATTTCAACGTCCTTTCTTGGTTGGATAGGTAGCTTTTGCAAAATCCACAATATCATTTTGGAAACCACAAATTGTTATTAACTTTAGCGTGAATTCGAGTTCTCTCTTGTAAGGCTGATGATTATGTAAACGATCCTACAAAATATGTGTATTTCTATATTCATGTATATATATGTCTATTTAATATGGATTTTTTGCTTGTTCCTAATGCTTATATATCGCGTTGCGGTTTACATAAATAGAAGAGTTATTTCAATCGCTTTTGTCCCGTTATTTTGAATATGTTCGGCCGCCTTTGTGAAGTTCAAAAGTATCGTTAATCAACGCGAAACCAAATGACTAAACGTACTTTTTACGTGCAGCTCTTCAACACGCTTTATAATATGATTCGCTAGCACCACGAATAAATAATTCACACGCGCATGTATATAAGTAATATATAATATATATATATATATTTTTTTCAAAGACGGATCATAAATAAAGCATCCTGAGTATATATATTGTAATCTTTACGCATTTTGCCTCTAAATATTCAACAATACGCATGTTGGGAGTTAGTATGCGTGAGTGCGCGTGTACGTGTGTATGTGTGTGAAATCGCGGCATGCCGATAATTTGATTTGATTTTGTTACTTCAGTTGCTGCCTAGCAGATGTTGGACGATTAAGTTCGCCAGAATCCTACGATATGGAACAAACGCAGAGAAAATCAGGAACATGTTTATTGACTAAGCTCAAACATCTGCCGAAACGCGTCATTTTCTGACGGCAGTGTCTTTACAGTTTTGTAATATATAATAATGCTTGCGTTTATATATATTATTTTGCCTTTTTCTTACTTTTAATCCCATTGTTTTTTTTTCAATTATTAAAAATGACTCGCAATAATGTTAGTCATTCGCAAAAGCCTTTTCTAATGCTTAAAAAGCGACATTGCAAAACGATAAACGTCGACATTCACCAGACTAGATTAATTTGACTAACGAATGTAATTTAAATACTGATGTAATTGTGTGGCGCACGCACGCGCATCACGATCTGAATTTCCTTCGCCCTTCCCCTCGTTTTTTCTTGCACTCTTTCTTTTTTTTTTTTTTTTTTTTTGTAAAATTACTTCGGCAGTTTACCAAACGAAAGCCGTTGAATTAACTTTGATGGTCATTTAGTTTGCCATTCTTTTAGCTACTTTTGTTCAACTTCCTCCGCTTAGTAGCATGCAGTCCTTTACTATAAAATATATACAGACGCGGATTGTATGCAACTTTTATGTTTAACATTTTATCTATTGTTTAATAGTAGGCCTAAATATAAGTCGCCCTTAACCTTTTCCTTTCGTTGAGAGCAAAAGTGTACAATTAACACTTTTTTAAAAGATATCTTTTTAACATTTTTTTAGTTTTCTTTTTATAGAAAAAACTTCGTAATATGGAAATTATAATACGAAAAAATGATTTGGTTATATGCTAAGATAACATGTCTGCTTGATAAACGCAAAATAAAATACAAAGTTACAATGACGTAAGAGAAACAAATGTAACCATAAGGCGATTGTAGATTAAAATGATGAAGCCGTTGACTTTTTGATCTCACCTCATATTATATACAGAGTGTTTAGGACTAGGACGAAGTGGTTGTTTTTCGCTAAAGTTACTATGTAGCCTTCAGAAGTGATTTTCAGGCCGCAACAACGTGAAACCTTCAAAATAAATTGTATGTTATCAATTTTTGAATTAATATCAAATCCAACTAAATGAAATTGATATATAAAAATTCCATGAATAATATGTTACCTAAAAATACATTCTTGAACTATTAAACTTGAAATAATTATTATTATATTTGTTTGAAATATTATTCAACATTTCAGTTTACCTTGACTGTTGGGCATTCGAATTCTGAAATAAGTGTGCCTT
Organism: Psix sp. ZL-2020; assembly: GCA_022817045.1. Lineage (NCBI taxonomy): Eukaryota > Metazoa > Arthropoda > Insecta > Hymenoptera > Scelionidae > Psix > Psix sp. ZL-2020. The sequence continues at coordinate 3,336 of JABFQD010004503.1, forward strand.
CTTTTGAGTAAACAGCAACATGGAAACGGTTGCCATGAGAGTCCCCAATTAAAATGTCACCAGCATCACTAATGTCAATTCCGTTGGGGAAATTTGTAACATTGTCTGACCCAATGCGTCGCAAGTAATGGCCCTCTTCATTAAAAACAACCACGCAATGCCCTTTGAAGTCGCAAACAAAATACTCTTTTCCTAAAAATATTGATGCAATCATTCAAAATCGAAAAATAAATAACAATTTTATCCACTGAAGTATTAAGTTTAGCAAATAGATGGTACCATGAATAGCTATGTCACTTGGTTCCCTCATATAATCACTACAGTCAAACCATCTCAAAAGATCACCAGAATCTTTTATTATAAAAACGGTGGGTGAAACGCTGTCGACAGCTACGATGTGGCCTTGATTGGTAACAGCAAGTCCAGCTACAATGTCGATGTATCGAATCGCTATTTTCTTAATGAAATGTCCACTTTTTGTGAAGATTTGCATACGCGATCTTTCGTTTCCTCGGTCGCATACGACGAATTTGCCGCTATTCCGCATCACCGCGACTTTTCGTGGAAACCACAATTGACCTTCCTCTTTACCAGCGTAGCCAAATTGGAACTTGAAAGTTCCATTCTTTTCAAATATCTAGAAGTTAATACAAAATTAGTGTCAAAATTCATGTTGTAATGAGGGCTTTTAGTTGAGATGTTATTATTGTATGTTACTTGGATTCTATGATTGTTGGTATCAGCAACAATAATATCTTCATCAACTCCAAGACAAAATCCGTGCGGAGAGTTGAACTGGCTTTTATTCGACCCGAGCTGGCCAAATTTACTTCGAATTTGCATTGCTGTAGCTTTTGAATTGGCAGGTCGAGAATGAACGAAATTTCCACTACCCATGCCATTTATTTTCGCTATTTTATTGCCAACTACTACGGGCATGTTGTGCATCGAATCTCCAATAATATCATCCCCTGTAATGTTAATATTACTTTATTCAATAATGAAGTGACAATAATGGCATAGTGAAAATAATCGTTCGATCATTTCACATTTTTATCAATTAACTATTTTTATCAATATTCTAATGACTAAATCAAAATTAAAAATGATGAAATTACCTGGTCCTTGTGATAATATTGGTGAAGGAGAAGTAGATATTGATTGGAATCCACCATTTAACAATGAATTTGAAGCTAAAGGTCCCAAATTAGAAGCGTCACTGATAACAGGAGAAGGTCCACTTCCTAATACCAAGTTACTGCTTCCGTTACTTAAGTCTAAACCAAAGTACAAATTTAATTTAATTTATTATTATTACAATTGAATAATTATTATAAATATTAATAATCTTATACTTAACAAAACAGTACCTTGGTTTCCAAGCGAATTTCCTAGTTTGGCGAGTGCTTGAAGATTGTTTATCGCATGATCACCAGAAAAAAGTTCGGCGAGCGTAAAGGACGGCGTCGGACTTGGATTGGAGGCGCGCTCGACGACTCCGGCATCACCGACGATTTCGACCTTTTCCGCGAGACTGGCCAGTTGAGTCAAGTTGTATTCCTGGATGCTTGTCAAGTGAATTGGACCTGGAGGAAGAGAGACGGGAGGTGGGGGAGATGCGGGTACCGTTTGGACAGTGGGACTCTGACTAGAGGTTAGTGGGATTATAAACGACGGCTCACCTTCAAATGAGGATTGCATAGAAGTGGGAAGCGATATCGGCGAATTCGTACTTATAGAACTTGGGCAACCCATAGATGTCTGTACTACTTGATGCACGTTACCACTTGGTGGACTTGTAGTAATATCCAAACCGACTTTTGTCGTGGATGTGCTTTCTGTATGAAATCCACCAAATGCTTTCTGAAAATAATATTTTAGTCGCAAATTAATTACCCATTTATTTTAAATAAGATAAATGTAATATTTATTCGTTAATATTAGAAGGATTTGACGAAGTCAAACTATTAAGAGAAATGTATTAATAACCCATCGGGTTACAAATAGTATAGTAAGAATATTTCAATTTTGAAACAAACAATTATTGATTGTATAATATAGAGTAATTACACCAATTAATGACTAAATGAACAAAATCATCACTTCAAATAATTATCTTAAAATTGTTTTTAAAATTTGTACTTAAATTCAAAAAATGGTTATTTATTGGTGCTCTTACCAAACTATTGTTTTCAAAATTAAAACAAAATATAATATATTTAATCAAGCATATATAAATTAATTGTATAAAATATGGAAAAAAAATCAGAAAAAATCAATAGATTTCATATTGTCACAAGTGAACCGGATAAACATGTATTGTTTTATTTGTTTATTAATTTTATAAAACAATATATATTTTACATGTTATTACTTTATTTGATACAAGACTTAAAATATGAAATATATAAATAAATGTAAATTTTCAACTTCAAAATAGTTCAATCGTATATTTTTTCAGCTATACAAATGTTTGCATTAAATTAATTATTAAAGTGTATAACTTACTTGAGCAGTCTTTTCGAAATGGTCGTAATCAGTTTTGAATTCAATTGAAAAAGTCACATTAGGATTTGGTGTATTTTTGATTAAGTTCATGAGTTGCGTACCAACGACACGATACAAAGCAAGAATCTCCACCGCGTCACCATATTCAAGAAGCCGGTTCGTGAAGTTGCAGGCATTTTCAATTTTTTCCACAGTCTTGCCAATGCTACAAGAAAAATTGAAATAAAGAGATATACGTTTACATTTGTAATTCAATATCACACGCACACATCATCATGCGAGGTTTTGTTTTCAGTAATTTTGAACCTTTCTTTTAAAATCTCGTTACCGGTAACACACACAGATAAATAAAGCTTACCTGTGATAAGTGTCCATTATCTCGAGCTCGCGATTAGAATGCAATTTTTCTAAATGTTCAAGAGCGTTATCGCGACACTTTTCCAACACCGCCTTGTAACTCTGAAAGGTTTCAGTGATTAAATCCTTGGCTTGATCACGTTGAGCCTGTAGTTCACTCAACGCATTATCTAGCTGAGATGACACTTTATCACAGTCTGTGATTCTGGCTTTGCTTTCAGCCATCAGCTTCATCAATTTTTCTCTCTGATGCGGCTCAGCGTCCGTTAATCTTTCATAATGATGTTCTGGAGCTTTGTGTTCCTTCAATAAACATTCATTGCAAATTGGTTCCTAAAAACGTTCACATTATTAGTACACAATTATTTATGCGTACAAATTGAAATGCATATATTCAGTATGATTCCATACAAGTGTAATAATATTCATACCACTTTTACAAACAAGAAATGATTACAAAACGACAACTGTACATAAAGTTACTTGATTTACAGAAAAATGCCAGATAAGATAAATGATCACATTTTGGTTATTGGACATAACCTTAAATAGATAAAAGTATAAAAGTAGTACGTTTATTATCAGGCGATAAATAAAATACAACATTCCCAATAGTTGGCAAAATATATTTTTAAAACAAATTATTCGAAACCGTAACTTTTGTCTTTTTCGTATTATCTTTCTTGTTATGCTCGCTAAAAAATGATATTTGATATGTTTTTGGCGATTATTGTTAAACCTCTGATCTCTTCACACGTTATATCTTTTGATAATAATTGAAATGCGTTTTTTGAAAAGAATAATAAATACGTATAAATACTTTGACTAAGAATTGCAGAACTGAACCAAATTAGCCAACTCACCTGACAACTGTAACAATAGAATTTCATGCCTTCAGCTGGGTGATGTTCGCAAAAGATGGGTTTGTGAATAGGAATGGTTTTGTTTGATTTCTTGAGGTCTTCAAATGTGACAACCTTATGGCTTTCGAAGCATCGCATGTACTGGTGCGCGGTGTTGCAATTCGGGCAAAGGAAATTGGCGCAGTCGGAACAACGCGCGACCGCCTTTTCCATAGCTTTGCACGAGGTGCAAAGCACTGATGTGTTCTCGATAGCGGACATGTCAAGGATGTTGGTGAGTACGTAGTCACATGGCAACGAAGCTGCAGCCTTGAAACCAAGGCTTGTTTCCTGTTGACAGCTTGTACATGTCAGTGTCAAGCTCTCCTCTTGGATCAGTGCATCCAAACACGCCTCGCAAAATACATGCAGGCACGACAGTACGCGTGGTGCGTTTAGTTTGTTCGTACACAAGCCACAGGTCTTGTCCCGTTCTTCGTTGTTAGCGCATGACGTTTCTTCAAGCGCGTCACCTGTGTTCTGGCTTGAGTACGTGTGCACCGGACTCAGATCGCTCTCCTGCATCTCCACCTCCTGACAAGAGTCTACATCGTCCACTTCTACATTGTTTGCCATTTTGTCTATCCTTTTAATCGTTCCTTATGAGATCTAAAGTCAGCTCACTCTACAAAATAAGTTTGTTACTTTATTTCTTGGTGAAAAGTATTTTCATTTAATAAACTATTTTCAACACGTATTGCTTCTGATATCTTTCATGTTATAAATTCATATTGCTTCGTACTGTAACATTTTTCAATTTAATTCGATTTTTCGCATAAGTAAATAGGTTTAAAGAAAGGATATTAAAATAAAACAATCGGTTATTGTTTCGTTCATCTTATTGTTTATATTTCATGAATTTCATTTTTTTATCTTACTTTTTTTTTTTAGAGTTTTTTAATTGCATCTTTTTTTTATTAATAAATGATTGCTAATTAAGTAGAAAAATGTCTTTCCATATATGAATTGAACATATTTATTGGTCGATGTTTCTTAATTCTATTATAATTAAGAAAAGAAATTGAACTTTTGCTTTATAAAACAAAATAAATTAGGTAAAAAAGTGGTGCTTAGTCCTCAACATAATCCCCTGTGATTATTACCAGTAATTAGCATAGAAATTAAACAATTAAATATCCTAATAGAATTGAACAAATGAATAAAATGTCGTAAAATGAAAATCAAGCACGATTAAACCTTTTATCAAGCAAAACTAACTATTGTTCACCACTTAATATCGCGCAATTAATTGGAAGCAACAAAACATGGCCACTGAAGATACGTTGTGTAGTGTATAGTTTAAAGCGAATTCAGCGAGAGCAAAAAGACAATTAAGGAGAAAAGAAAAACAAAAACGAAACGAGTGGAGACAATATCGGTCAAATTAAAATGAAAAATGAAAAAAAAAGAAAGGTGAAACAAAAAAGAATGAAAAAACAAAAAAAAGAAACAAAAGAAAAAGCCTTAACGTTCATTTTAAAATGACTTGTGAATGTACTAATTTAAATAAAGATGAGCGTTAAAGAAAAAAATTTGTAAACTTATAAAAGCAAGCTTACCTCGAGTTAGCCAGCGACTGCCATCTTGTAGTTTAATTTTTAATAGAAACGACTTTTCGATTCCCAGACTGATCAACGCTGGCTGCGAGCATAGCTGAATCGTCGAGACGGTCGCGAATCGTCCGCAAAAAACGCAAACGACGCTAAAGATTATTCGCGATGCCTAATTAATGCACGAATCAATCCCCGAAGATTCCACCGTGCTATGACCTTCGATGCAAATATTGCATAGCTCTCTCGAACAGGACAGAACAGGATCTGCGAATCGCGCTTACTCATATAGATAGGAATCTCAACGTCGCAAAAAGGGCTTCTATTCCGAGGGGAAAGCCGCGCGCGCCACACTACTTTAGTTATAATGGCGGTTGACCAATAGCGTCTCTGCGTGCGATTGAAGTTTCTAACGTTAAATATCATGCAACTTTTCAATTCAAACTAAAAATAATAATTCAAAATTATGGTTTCTATAACAATATATATAACATAAGAATCCTTTTATAAATAAAAGTAACTAAAAAAGCAATACAAAATTGTTGATAGTTTTTTTATACAATTCGCGATAAATTAGAAGAGTTATCAAGAAATACGTTGAAAGCTTTTATTTTTTTAGGACCTTTCTCTTATTATGAAAAGTAAAATTTTATTGAACAATCCTATTTTTTATATAGTAGATTTATAATTTATTTCTCATTTAATAAAATTTTATATTTTTATATGAATTAAACATACTTTATGAAATATTTCAGTATTTTTGATTAACATGATGTAAATACTTTTCATTCAAAATGAATTTGGATACTAAAAATCAAAATAATAATATTTCTGAAGTAACATGATTTTAGTTCAATCCAAATTGAATCGTTTTGATTAACCAAAAACAATATTTTGGTTTTTATTGGAAATAAAAAAATATAGATCATTAAAAATCGAACAATGAAAGGAGGTTTTATACCAATGTACCAAAAATATGCAAAAGTAATATAACTTAATATCAGTTTATTTTCTGTACAAAATCAAATAAAGAAAACGAATCTCCAAATAAATAATTGAAAAACAGTTTCTGATAAAAAATATAACTATATTATGAGAACTAAGCACTATATATAACAATTTATTTAATACAGTTAACCCTTAGAAGGATGTAAAAGACGTACAAGTGTGACGAAGATAGAGGAAATAAAATTGGACGTCTTTCAAGTCGTCTTTAAAATTTTTGCTCTTCACAAAATTGTAGTCTTCAAAAATTACATTTTATTAGTTTTTAAATTAATTAAGTTTTTATTGTTCAAAATCAGAATCGAACACATTAAATACATAATTTGTTGAAATTGTTATATAATTTAAAAAATTATTTATTGTTTACAAATTCTGTACGAATAATAATTTTTTGGCGGTGAACTGAATATTTTAAAGTTTTAAGAGATCAATCTTTATTTATGAGTGAATCTCGTTGTTAAAGAAAAAGTAATTTTCATTTGCCTTTACAATTTTTGCTTCATTACTTTTTCTTACTGCCTTCATACTATGAAAAGCCTTAAGGTTAACCTTAAGTTTCATAACTTCTAAAGTTACATCGGTCCAAAAAAAATATAGATAAACATCCTGTTTTTAAAATTAAGAAATTGCGACAAATCAATATGTTATGATAAATATAATTATTATTGTTATATAATAACAATTATAATATATTATAAATCTTACATGATTACTTGCACTTTTTTATTTATACGACTAATAATGTCTGTAAATTTTAAAGTCGATGACATTAAAAGATCAAAAAGAGTAAATTTGCCACTTTCAAAGTCGGCAATGTTACATTATTTACAATGTAATAACATTGTAAACAATGTTATTACAAAATAGAAAATGGCTATCTGATATTTCATATTATAAATCAAATATCCATTTTTACAAAAACGGTTATAGTTTTTGATTTTTTATTGATTAGAAAAAAGATCTTTTTGTAACGTGTTATTATTTGGCCGACAATTAGAGGTAACATGTATGTCGTGAATTTGATCGCGATTTTCTGAACGTCGCGGATAAATATTTAATCGTGTTTGATAAACATATTGTTAGACGTGCTCTAAATCCTTAACCGTCAATTTCTCTCGATAAATTTGAGGAAGCGATGATAATTCCAATTGTGTCAATTGTAACGGTCTTGCAATTATATTAACCATCGCTTTATTTTTGAAAATATTTACTGTTTTTAAATAACTGGTAGATCGTGGCTGTAAATTACTGAAATTAAAAAAAATTCTTTTTTTTCATTTTTTTTTCATTTAAAGCTTCTTTAAAAAGCTACTTTTTCGATATTCATAATCATTTTTGATGATCAAACGTTAATTTTTTTAATTCATTTATTGTTATTAACATTTTTTTAATAGGGTAATATTAAAAATATATATATAATTCAAATTTTGCTACAGTCAAACTGAACGCTAGATCATTTAATGAATAGTATCTTGTTCCAAAACAACAAGGTAAACGAACCTTTATGATTTTAAAACAAATTCAACATTTCAGATTAACGTAACAAAACAAAAACAAGCTGTTTACGTTTGATCGAAACACTCAACATATACACAATGGTAATTCGTCCTTTAAGATGATTCTTCAATTGTTTTCATGATTTTATCATCTGAGAACAAAAGGAAACGCATTTCTAGCTCAAGTTTTTGCACGATATTTCGGAAGGCATTTCCGCAAAGCCGAAGAACTTAAAATCATGAACGAAATTTGCCTAGGCTAATCTGAACAGGAATAAGACGGTCCGTGACCTTTTAGATCAACTCATAAGTTCGAAAAGGAAACACGAAATTTTGTTTCTAACTGAGTCATCTGGGAATTGTTGTGATACGGATACTCGGTCGAGAACAATGCCTGGTTTAAAAACAAAAAGAGATTGTCTTTGGAAGGGGGGATCTGAATAGTTTTTAAACATAGAAAATAACTACAACAATTTTGTTTATCTTTTCCACGAAAAAAATCATATTACGGAGGAATATTTGACAACAATGTTTGATCAAGAAAATTTAATTATAATATATATGTAAATGATTAA
>JABFQD010004504.1:0-11724 GCA_022817045.1 Psix sp. ZL-2020
ATAAAAAATAAGTGAAATTATTTTTCTCAAAATGGAACACATGTAAGCTTTTATTTACGAATGTCGCTTATATATACTTTTTCCATAATAAACATTTTCAAAAATTAGAAAAACATAATGAATCTTGTTGAATAATCGTGAATTTAAAAATTACTCCAGCATCGTCAATAGAATTGATGAAAAAGTGATTTTATAATTTGAGTTTACATTTTTTTAAATTAATTATAGTCTTCTATGTGCAACCATTATCTTTGCATTCTTGCTAAATAATGTGATTATATGAACTTGAAATAAATTTTTCTGTCTTGTATGGAAAGTATATACGTTAAAATTTTCTTATGTGTTATTTTTACATTAATTACAATTTCTTAATTAATTATTAATATGTTCCTTATATAATCAGTTTGTTTCATAAAACTAAAGTCAATTGAGGCTTAAATAATAAAATTTGAATTTATTAATCATGATTAATAAAATTAATCGGGATGGAATTAAAAAATATATGTATACTCTTTTAATAAAAATAATAATAATTATTATTATTATATATAATTATTATTTGTTATATTTCGATTAAAACCTTATTGTTTTGAATATGTATATAATAAATAACTGAATTAATAAAAAAAATCTGCATTATATGAGAATTACATTATCATATTCACTTATTTGCAGAAATATATTAATTTTTTTTCATATTTCAGTGATTAGTGTTGAAGGGTCATTATTTAACATAGTACGAGTAAATCGTCAACATATGGGAGCGTATCTGTGCATTGCTTCGAACGGAGTGCCACCAACAGTCAGCAAACGCATTCTGCTTATCGTTCATTGTACGTAATATACCACATTGCATTTGAAATTATGCAAGTGCTGTATTGTGTGGTAGTAACAAATGATATTTGTTATATACATTTACTTTAAAATGTAAGCGCAGAGAAATATAGAAATTGGTTATGTGACATTCGATTCAAAGTTTTTATCGTTTTTCAAAGTTAAAAGAAGAATCTGTAAAACCTGAACTTCATGACGGAATCAATATTCCCACATTCATTTCAAACGTATGTATTTTCAGTTTCACCCAACATAGAAGTACCAAATCAGTTGGTGGGAGTTGAAGAAGGTCAGAAAATGACGTTGGAGTGCTATTCAGAAGCATATCCAAAATCAATCAACTATTGGACTCGCGATGATAACAACAATTTAATATCTAGTGGTAAGATTTGATTTTGAAAAGTTTTCTGATAACAATGAAAGAATGAATGTTAACTATACTTTTTAATAATATATCGTTAGATTTGATATCATTAATATAAATAGCAGGTAATTGATAGTAGTCATAAAATAATTCAAAAACTTCGTAAAGATTTCAAAGCCTTTTGATTTGATTTGATTTTATAATTAAATATTAAAAAATACGATATTCATTTAATTTCCGATAATTAATAACACTCAAGAATGAATAATTAAACATATGTAAATACTGACGCAAATTTATTTATCTTCGCACATTTATCATTCGAAGTCATATTTATAATAAGATAGATTCAATGAAACTTAATCACCATACCTCGTTTGTTATTAACTATGATTAATAATAATTTTATCTTAAATCATAATTGCCATGCCATAAATAATTATAATGTTTTGCAAGCTTGTATGTATTGTCCTTTCTGAACGTTAAAGATAATGCACCGACAATACCCGTTCGCATGATTGGATGCTCGCCAGTTATAGGTCTAATAAGAACTCGTGCACTGAGAAACCGCTAATCGCCGACTTAATTAGGTTAATCTCAAATCGCTGGTTCGTTCGCCTCCCTATGTACAGTCAAGGTCTGGAATACGCAGAAGGAAGAATTGTCGTCTATTGTCATGACTGACGACTTCGCGTGAATAGCTCACTTACACTGAAAGTGTCTTACTAATTGCTTTCAAACTTCATACTTGGCAATCTATTTGTAATTCAGTTTAAATTAAAAGAATTTTCCTAAGAAAGAACTATGAATCGCTCAAAATCACTTTACTCAAAATTATTTTTGCGTTAGAACAAATAAATTTGGAAGTCATCAAACTTGCTTTTCTCCGAAAAGTTTTACATTGGAAGAAATTATTATACTGAAAATGAAATTTCAGGAATTCAAATCTAATAAAATGAAACAAACTTTTGAATAATTTATTTATACCTAAAAATAACTCTAAACTTCTTTACTAGGCGAAATATTATGTGATTAAAGTTATAATCATGCCGGATAAAACATATTTCGTATATAATAAAATACTGCGTTTGAAAATATTACTTTTCACAAGCACAGTTGATATAATAAAAACTTTTGCTAATTTTCTTATCCGATCTAACATAATTTCTTAAGTTGGATTTTATTGTCTTTACTTTTGCATTACTTAAATATACATTTATAAGCAAATCGATTTGAAAAACCAAGTGTGCAAAGACACTTGAAGTTACAGTTCTCAGCTTTCGATCTTAAGAACGAGTGCGATTTAAGATAACGTTCCAAAGTTGTTCTTTCACGTCTCTCAACTTTTTATCTTTTCCTCAAACTTGAGTCAAGTCACACTTCAGCTAAACTTTGTTCACAAAATATTTGTTTCGTTTTTACAATAAATCATTATGGACACAAATATTGATTTCTTATTTCATGAAGTCCTACAACTAAACAAGTTCTTCTTGATAGAAAAAGCTTTTTTAAAAAATGGGTAAAGTTTAATGTCCCGTTTTTTAAAGAAAGAAATTATACTTTTGCCAACTTTAAATGTTTCTCATTTAAAAGGCTAAATTTGCACTTAATGCACTGTATTTGATTAGATGACAACAATCTCAGAAATGTTTTATAGTTGTTTTTAATATTCTTACGATTCGAGTGTTAATGAAATTGATTATGTTAAGCAAAACAAAACACACTAAAAGTGTGATTCAATATAATGCTATTGTAACGATAAAATGGAAGGATGTTATATTGAATGTATATCTATTCATATCATGTGCTACTATTGTTTTCGTATGGAAAATGGTAGTACAGAATTCAAACAAAATCTCATTCAAGGCAACACGCTCGAGTATCTGAAATCACTTTGATATATTGTTGCGTGACTTTTGATTTTTGTACGGTCAAAAAGTTTGAGTATTTTTCCAACAATGAAAATGAAAAAGATAACAATGCAACGACTTTTATTACTGAAATTTTGTACCAAAAAATCGTTTTTATTTACGTATATTAAACAATTTTATATTTTATGAAATAATGTTAGATTTTATTTCATAGATAAAAATAGACTACAATACAATAAACAAGAGCTTATTGAAGATTCTTAATAGGCTATATACTGGAAGTTAATGATTAAAAAGTTTAATGCTTTATTTAAAATTCATCATTATCAAAAGTAGCATCTGAAATTATAACAATTTAATTACAATAATTTGAAACAATAAAATTGTTACTTTTATTTTATAATTTTTTCTTATCATTTGCAATAAACCAATCCAATTAAATGGCCATTTTTGATAGCTCATATTAAATATAAACTATCATTTTATTAGACTCAAAATAATCAAATAAATTTCAAATAACGATTAATAATAACTCAATATTATGGCAAATAGATTGATTTACAATCGTTTTGTAGAGTGACGCTGAAAAACTGCACATGCATCCAAGCGCAAGACCCTAATGCTAGTTTTTCTAGTTCGCCGAGCACGAAATATACCTTACACGATCCCTTCAACCATCAGCGACATACCTAGGGGCATAAGCACATGCTTTCAACAAATTTTCCTTTTCTCACATTTACAATTTATTTTGTTTTCTCGCCGATCACATCTGCAAGAAATACAAATAATTTAAAAAGCTTTTATAAATTGATTTGACTCATAGCATAAAATCGTGCAGTGGCATGCAAAATGGACGTAATATTAAGATTAATAATTCTGTGATAAATTATGAATGTAAACTAAATTATTCGTTATATAAATACAACGAAAAATGTTTTATCAAGGTTGAAATTTGTTACTGTTAGTTAGTTGTTAAAGTGTAATATTTTCTCTTATATTGTAGCATTATATAATATGATTTCAATAATAACAAATATTTTCAACCATAAATTAATAAATCATCAACTTTTTCAGATAAATATGAACCGACACTTATGGATAATGCTTACAAAATACATATGACCCTAACGATACGAAATGTATCAGCATCAGACTTTGGAAATTACAAATGTATTTCAAAAAATTCTCTAGGAAGTACAGATGGAACCATAAAACTTTATCGTGAGTATTAAAATAGTTACTTATGTAATAATTAAAAAGCAATAATAATTTAACCAATGCCAAGTATAAAATTCACTCATGGACTTGAAAACTTTAATTTTAAGACGTACAATTATTTTTTTACAAAAGTGATAGTCAAATCATCTTACAATTGAAGTCATCTTACTTCTATTTAAAATATGTAATACAAATGTTTATGTTATCTTAGATAATTAGAACGATAAAAGTTTTTGTGTTTTATAATAATGATCATATAAAGCAAATCAACCCAGTTAACTTTTGTGTTAGTAAATAATTCAAAAATTCTACAGAGATATTGTCATAAATAAATAAACAATAAACGGATGGAGTAAAATATGAACTAAGAGTCTGAAAATTTTGATACTATTTAGATTTTCACTGGAAGCAAATAAAAAAAAGTAAAGTATTATTAGATCGGATTTTGTTTTTATTCAACTATTTAAAACAGCTTAGTGCGAATCTTTGATACGAAGTTTATGTAAAAAATGACTTTTTATAAGCACTCAGTAATTGAGAAAAGTAAATATAAAATTCGACATCGATGAAGTCGGTTCGACGATAGATTCTGATGTAGGAATTATGTCGAAATATTAACGGTGTGCAACACCATCCCAATGTCAGCTACCAATTCAACGTCATGTTGCAACGTTGAATTTACGTCTTTACGCCAACTTTGCTACTAATGTCGAAATTATACGTCGTTGCGACATTGAAAAATGGTCGGCTTGTAACACCATCCTAATGTTAATTGCCTACATTGTTTCGATGTCACGTTACATAGGTTCATTTTACGTTAGAATCCAACCTCTTTACCAATATAAGCAATTGACATGATACCAAACACGTTGCAAAAAAATATTTTGATGTCGCAATCATGTACATAGCCATCACTACTATTCATTCATTACTATTATTACATGTAATTGAATCAACGATTTATTATATATATTAAATTATAATGTTATAATAATATATAAGGAATGACATAATGAATCATAGAATTTTTTCCATGATGAAGAATCGAACTTCCGCCTTCCATGTGATTGCTGTATTGCTTTCCCCTCAACCGCCAAACCTCTTATTTATGTTTAATAAATACTTCAAATATTGGATCCGATATCAAAATTAACATAAATTCATTAACAACATTAAAAAAAATTAAACTGAAATACTAATATTGCTTTTAAGTGAAAAATTTTTGTATTCATTTTTTTCATTATTTGATATTATTATAATAATAACAGATTGAAAAATTAAATTTTCAAACAAACATTTTCAAACGTATATAACATAATTATTAACTAAAAATATTTTTTATAATCCGAATTAATTTCATAATTAGTAAAAACAAATTATCATTGTAAAGAAAGAAATTCATATTTGTAATATCAAGCAGAAATTGTTAACGATATACTGTGTACGTGTTATTCTACATATATTAATTTTTCATTGGCTCCAATGTTGGCTTATATCGTCGATACGACGTAGAGCCAACCTTAACAACAGATTACTTCGTAATTATATAAAAAATAATTGATATTTTTAAATCAATTGTTTTAACATTTTCAAGTTTAATCATTCAACAAATTTTAAGGGAAAATTATAAACAGAAAAATTATAATTTTTATTATTCGCTAAATGATGTGTATGAAAAATGTATTTAAACTAAAATCTACGACAAATATATATAGTTATAACTTTACTGCATTGACTTATAATAATTATGAAATGATAGATATTGATATATACACTACATTAGATGTTAAAAGTTATTGGAATCAATAAAACTAATTGATTTATTAATAATGTTTTTATATTAAAAATAAAAATAAATCAAATATTTGCAGGGGTTATTATTGATATAATATATACCAAGAATTCTGACATTTTCAACGTCAGCATCAAGATAGACAATAAAATTTGAATCCATATAATGATAAAAAAGGCTGCCATACAACACTATATAGTTTTTCATTGTTATCACAGCTATAGTGCTTTAGTGATGGGTTTGTTGATCCGAGGTCTGATCAACGTCGGCTGATATCGAGTGTACGGTTATGATTCAACGTTGGTTTTGATGTTGGTTAAACGTCGAATCAGCAAAAAAACAGTATTGAGTAAAGGTTGATGGAATTGTCGATCCGAGGTCTGACCTATGTCGGATGTCGACTTCAGGTGTACGGTTATGATTTAACGTTAGTTTTGATGTTGGTTAAACGTCGAATCAGTAAAAAAAACAGTATCGAGTAGACGTTAGTGGGATTGTCGATCCGACGACTAATCAACGTCGGCTGATATCTGATCAATAATACCGACATCGGGTGAACGGCTATGATTCAACGTAGGCTTCGATGTTCGTTAAACGTCGTACCGACAACGTAACACTTCATCGTTATCCGACATTGGCCCCAATGTAAAATTGATTGTATAAGTTAGTATATTGTTAGCGATTTTTGCTCGTGTTATGTTATGTAACCATAGCAATGATTTTTGTAGTAAATGCTCATAACTGCACCATTTGTGGTTTAAGAAAAAAATGTTATTTGGCTATTAATTTTTATTCTGTGAAATAAGTCCTGTTGAGATTGAAACGATTTTGCCAAAAATGTCTCTTAAACGACTAAATGTATAGGCAATGAGCTAGTAGAAAGTCAAATTTTCTGCATTATTCTGGACGTTTTTAATTGTTGACGCCCATTGGTTTGGAGTTATTTAAAATTTTAGGTTTTTTTAATTACTGCTTTCTTTGGAAAACGATCTTAATTATTTTTCAGTTGTCGAATTTGAACGATCTTACCGTTTTCACTGCGTTTACCCACCGTTTTGCCGCTTCCGTTTTTCGTCCTGTTTGTCCTGTTCACGCCCCTTTTGCAACCCCAGTTAACCTTAGTTTTGTGCCTTGACTTGCCCTAAAAAGCCCCTATCGTTTATCCGCTGCGAGTGCACTAATTTGGACCATAATCCGAAAGTTTACAATGTGATTGTGCCGCCAATCGCCGCAGCTGGACGCCACCGCCGAACGCCACTGACTGATGCTGTTCGACGTCATTTTCAGGCCTTCCCGAGCGACCTAGTGTCACCTTCTACATACAGTCCAGTAACCCGTAAAGCCCTTTACTTTGTTAGTTTTTTTTTTTTTATTATTTTGTCTGCCCTGTGACGTCATAACGGGCGCTCAAATCACTAGTTCGCGCGGGTTGTCGTCAACTGCTGTATTCGCGATTAGGGTCTTGTCCCTTTAATTATTGATAAATTTATATTCCCTCCCTGCGGAATCACACGGGAGTCAGACCCGCTCGCAAGCCGTGTGACACTGTTTAGAAGGCATGTACAATCTCTTCTTGAGAGTTCATTAATTAATTGTTTAAATTCAAGTGGTTTTAAATTAATCAAATTTTATAGAAGACTTGTAGCAAGTCGTTAAATAAATAATAGAATTCATGAAAAAGTTGGACCAGTTTTTATAAGAACCATATCATTTGGTTTAAGCAATTCCAATTTTGAACAAAATTATTTTCGAACACAAATATTCTTAATGATATTAAATTTGTTGTAATTTAGTCAAACAATTATTAAACAAACTTATGGTTGAATAATTTTGATGCAGTAAATAACTATTACCTTTAAATATACTTTAATAGAAAAATCTAAAATTTTACATATTATTTGTTGAAATAGTTATGACATTCACAAAGAAAAATTCGGATTTTTGAAAGTTTTGATATTTCACAGAGATTTTCAAGCATTGAGGCTAAGGCAGGCTATTTGTGATTGTTTCCTATTTTTAAGCAAATGGATTGGAGTATATAATTCTGGTGTGATGATAATTTGAATGATTAAAGCACCCTTTTCTTCAATCTATAATGAAAACTCGTTTATTCTTGTTTACAGCGTGCGCGAAATTCCATTTATCATATATTTATATGCTTATCAATTATTTTTTACTGATAATTAAATTGTCTCATGTCATCTAATAATATAATAACCGAATCATTCATTTTTATATAATGCCATCAGAAAAAACATATATGCACTATGTGGCTTGTGTGCTATGAATAGTTGTGAATTCATATACTAGCATCATTTGCTTCGATCGTGCTGCCGTTTGCACACTTATATGCACTAATTCTCATTGCGCACTAAATACACAATATACTGTTATGTTAATCTAATTTATACTCTTCTGTAGAGTTCAGTACAACATAAACGTGTTGGAGTTATGATGTATGAATTTGTTTCACTAAAAATTAGTGGTTGTTCGACAGGTTCTACGAATTAAGAATTTACAAATATCGTAAATATACATATAAAGTTACATTAGCTTATTTATAAGATTAAATGAACTCACCCAGTGAAGCTTGATCTTAATTTTCTTTTAGATTTTGGATGAAAGTCTCATCCATATAACATTTTAACAAAGTAGTAATGCCTTGCATGTACTTCGATAAAACATTTCCTATCTCCCGCAAAGGAAAAAGATGTCGGGAGGTGGCGCCACTCGTGGCCTACGCTACAATCAATAATAGTATTGATTTTCATTTATTCAAATCCTCCAAGAAAAATTTCCGTAGGTGGAATTATTGTTTTTTTTCTTCATCTGAACGAGACCTACAAAATAATTAAAATCAAATTTCACTTGATAAATTCGTTTAATCTTATAATTATGTAAAAGGTCTCGTCCGGATGAAATCTTAACAAAGTAGATATTAAGAGTCCAAATTGCCCTAGTAAAGAACTTTGGTTTTATTTATCAATCTCTTTCAAATACATTCCAATTTTCATCTAGTCGATTTAATTGATAATTATATAACGCAAAAACTTACCTTTAGTTGTTTTTATCACATTTGAAAACATGGTTTGGGCGATTATAAGATTGTTATGGAACTGCACGAACATACGATATTCACCATTTCAAATAGCTGCTTGATTTATTATGTCTGCTGTTACATCCTTTTTTGACGCAGTCCAGGTAGAAACATGTATTGTGCTATTTGCTCCAAAATATCTAATGCCATATTCGCTCAAAGTAGCGTGAATCCACCGACCTACCGTTTGTAATCCAACAATCTTATAAGGCTTTTTTAACGCTATGAACAGAAAATCATTATCTTTCTCCCGCAAATTATTTGGTCTTTTTAAATCATCATCTAAAATAGTTGAAACACATACATTTTTCTGACTTTTAAAACAAGAAAAACATGAAATAGATTGAGTCTTTCCTGGTCTGGACATTTGTATGCGATCGGACGCATACACAACGCTTCACAGTTTCACAACGCTGACCAGAACCTAATGCGAGTAGTATCAGCAATTTTTCAGTCAAAACTTCCAACAGCAAAGTGTCATGTGGGTATATTGCTTACGTCTTGGCGATTGCTGGCTCCAGATCCCAGACGTAATCATATCGGGCATAATGTAGTATTAGATATCTCACGCCTTTACAAAAAAATTTGATTAAAGAATCGTCATCTATTTCGTTCCTCGATATCAATAAAATCGCTGATATTGTTGTATTCAAGGTAAAATACGATCCAGCTATCAGAAACTCATTTCTTAAGAACTGTTACACATGATCAGTTGAAGAGTCATTTCGTATCTTTGCTCATGATAAAATACCAACCAGAAGCGCAGTGATCTAGAACACTGTCTTATTGTCGAGTCAGCTGTAGACGCTAAAAGAGCAGTTATCGCAGCTACTGGAACAAGTTTGTGCAAATATGATTGCATGATAATTTGCTTGTCATCAGGTATAGACTCTGGTGTGTCAAATGTTCGGTCCTAACACGAGAAAAGATTAAAAATGTATACGTCTTGAAAATCAAAGGTTTTTCTATCCATAAAAAACAAAACAGAAGAAACGACGATTGTGAAGGCCACATTGGAACAACCAGTATTCCTTGAGTATTGACAATAACAATTTTTCGTAAAACGCGTCGGATTAAAGTGAATGGTAGGAATGTGTAAAAGTATAATCCATTCCATAACAGTTTTAATAGATCAACAGTCCAACTGTTTGGATCACGGTACCGTGGCACGTATAAGGAACACTTTTTGTTGAGTATTGCGACTAAAAGATATTCATCAAATAGTCCAAATTTTGAGTTAATTTTTTCGAAGGCATAATCTGATAAAGTCCATGCAATATCTGTATCTTTTCTCCGCGATTCTCTATCTGCGTGGTCATTGTCTCATGAGGCGGTATATGAAGAGAATAGCATTATATTTTGAACTTCAGTACATTGTTAAATTCTTTTCGCAAGACCAAGTAAATGAGGGTACTGTATAGATCCGAATCGGTTGATATAAAAGAATGCTGTTGTATTATCGACTCTGATTAAGACTTCACAATTATGTAAATCAGACGCAAAAAATTTCAATACACGAGAAACAATTTAGCACGTTAATGTGAAGTTGTTTTTCCTTATTTTTTCATCATCCGTGAGCTCCCTAAAATCCTCAAGAAGTTTCCCAACCGGAGCAAGATGCATTTAAAAGATGGACTTAAACTCAAAGAATCATCTAGATACACCACAGATTTAAAGCCCCATTTCCGAAAAAAGTGTTTAGTGGTCTCATTATTTTCATAAAATGTTTGGTGCAGTGCAGAGGCCAAACGGTAATACTTAAGACTCATAAGTCACGCCACGCCAGTGGAAACGTAAGAAATGTGTATAATCTGAATGTATAGAGAAAAATAAGTATGCATTTTAAAGGTCCACAGTTACCATTTATGTGTCAGGCATCATTAATCGAGCAACTGTTCGCCAGTCTTCTAGTTTGAAATGCAGCGATCTGATATATTAATTTAATGCTTTTGAATTGAAAATAAAACGAACACCATCCGAAGATTTTTCACCTTTAAAGAATCGTGATAAAAATTGATTAGAAAAACTGTTAACATGGGCAATTGCTTCTTTGTTTAATAAACGTATAATCTCCTTGTCACATTGAGTACTCATAATAACTGTAAGTTTTTGGTTCTGATCAAATGGTTATATGGTTTTATATTTAAGTACAGAGAAATTAAAAAATATTAAATATTTCAATCTACATTTATTCTATATTGCCCAATTCAGGAGTAGAAATGGGCAATATCTTCCTCTCTCTGTAATCACTCCACGCCCGATCATTCCATATTTCAACAAATCTAATTATAATAAACAAATATATAATTTAATATTAATCCAAATTCAGTATTCATTCAATCAATTCATTGCTTCCTAACTTTTTCAATTATTGTATGGATACAGTAATGTAAAATAGTATATTGTGCAACAAGGCGATGATAAATCTAATTAATAAATAAATAATTAATTAAATATATATAATAAAATATATAATGTATATAATAAAAATATATATATATATATGTGTGTGTGTATATATATATCGTCGGTTACCATATGTGACAAG
>JABFQD010004505.1:0-11722 GCA_022817045.1 Psix sp. ZL-2020
ATATATCTCTACGTTTTTAGGATTCATGTGACATATCAACATTACTTGTAATAATTTTTTGATAGTGGAGGATCTTACATCTGCAAATTGAAGCTTACATTTTTTCTACGATTCTTTGTTTAGCTATATATTCTTTAAATTATAAACACGTATCATTATGTTCAATTATCATAAATTTTATTATATTTTGGACATGAATCGTTAAATAAAAATCAATTTTTACAGTGTTATATTATCTGACAAACGTAAATAAAGCATAATCTTCGGTACTTAAGTTAATTGTACGCTTCTCATTATGTTTATTAAGTGTTCGTAATTTACAGTGACAAGAGGCTATTTCTGTGGAAAATAGACTCTACTTAATAATCTATTAACCATTACACAACTATATTTATCAGATAGTTGTGTAATACGCCAATGTCTTCAGAAAAAGCTGAACGATAGAAAACAATTAAATAGATGAGATTACGACTAAAGGTTCAGATGCGAGATGTTTTCTCATTAGAAGAATTCAGAATGTTCTACTTTCATTATGATTACTAACTAATATTGATTTCATATTAATTATCAGTTTTATGTGTTTCTGTACTTGTAACCTTAGAAGCTATAAAATATTCATCCATTTAAAAATATTTGTATGCTACTTGAAAAAAATAAGAATATTAATTAATGTCAATGCTGCTCATTTTATCCAAGATATTATATCTTGTCAATTATTATTATTATTTTCTGAAAATCTTTCTAAAAATTGATCAAGACGTATAATGGCAAAAAGTAAAACCTAAATAAGAAGTTTTTAGGTCATACTAATATATATATTTATGACTAAATTTAAATTTCTAAATTCTTCATTTCTAAACAATGTCCATCTTGAAATGCAAGTCTGACAGGTAACCTCAATTATCAACACTTTACCTGTGAAACAACGCAAAAGTCAACAATTTGCGATTTTCTTGGCTAAGTGCAAGCAAGCTTTTATCACTTAGACGCAGGTATATCCAATCGGTCTTGTGAAGTAAGAAGTGGCGGATCGAGCAGAAACGAAGGGCGAGATGCAGGAGGAGGAGGAAGAGGAGGGGATATGTGGAGGCAGTCAAGACGGTCCATTAGGCGATATCAGGTCCATCGCACGGTAGCACCACGCTTTCTGCATCTCAATGCCGAGGCAAGAGGGACGAACCTGAATAATTTGGGTCCGGGGTCTGATCGATCGTATATACTGGAATTCGCTGAAACCGGCCCTGGACCTCGAACAACACCAGTAGTCCTGGCGGTGTTTTCTTCCGATTTACCGCCACACGACGATTATACGTACTCGTATCAGAACCCGTATGCAAGCTGGTTGTTAGGATGCTAATAAGTGCACCCAGCGCTAAGAATTATATTAGAACGATATTTTCAAACGGCTCATTTGTCTTTGTACTTCGTCCTCTAAAGGCTTTGAATAACATCCAAAAACTCCACACCTAGTCATTTGAAGATTCCAATCGAAGTCGAATTTAAATATGGAGCAATTTATGTTGTTATCAAGCCAAAAAGTAAATATTTATAAAGAAGCTCAATGAAAATACAAACATGCCCTTGATGTCCTAGAAGTAAACAACTAACCTTATATAAACTGTATTATATATTATCATTTTATTTTAACACATGAAATAAAATCTTTATTCACGTTTTTAGCGTCGCTAGTGATGGAATTGATTTTTTTAATAAGATGTTCCAGTAACACTTGCCCTGTAACATTAATTAGCAATTCAAATAGCAGAGATACATCAATTATCATCGGTGCCTGTAAACTTAATTGCCAACGCTTCTTCTTCTTTGGACTTCGAAAATGCATCTGTAAGATTCACTGGAGGAGTTTGAAAATGGCCACAAAGAATTCCCTGAAATATATAAATCATGTACCGGACTCAAGTAAAAGTAAAACGTCGATGTTAGTAGTAACGCAATGCGGCGCATGCGACTGGTGCCATTATCAGAACGCGGCATGCAATAGCATGTCTCAATCTGAAAAATCCATTAGCCACCGCCAGAGGACTCCGGTACCGGACGCTGGTGATCGAAACGAATGCCGACGCTTACGGCCCTGCTCGTTAATGGTTGCTTTAAACGGATTATGAGGAATGAAATTAACAGGAGGTGGGTGTGTTCGAAAAGGACCAGCAGGAATTTTAGAAGGGTTGTTATGGCTCCATTTATGGACTGGTAAGGTCTTTGACTCAGATAAGTGATTTATTTCTAGAATTTAACTTCATTAAGTTAATAGTTTAAAACTTTTCTGAATAGGTTTCAATTTATTTGTATGTACATAATGAAACTTATGTATCACTTGTTGAATACAACCGATAACATTTGTTCAAATAAATAATAAGTTAACGCCGGGATTATACTTCAGGTTACAAAAAATCATTTTAAACCGAGTTTCCTTCCCTTTAGTGAATTTCATCGAATCTTGTACGTTTTTAGTTAAAAACTAAAAATGATTGCAATATAGTTAATATTTCGGAATTCTTATAGTTACTTGATTGATCACTCGCCATCATTACTAAATTTGTCGTTCATTAATTTATTAAAATGTTTACATCATGTGGTTGCTAATTTCGCATTTCCTTGATAGAAATTTAATATGTATAAATTGGAATTCTATAATGTTATCAAGCTCATGTGAATTAATTTTAATAAGTGATTTTCATCATCAAGAAGAGAAAATGAATGTGATTATCTAATTGGCGCATTTATGATAAAGGGTTTTTTCATAAAAGATCTTGATAATTTTATAGAATAATCATTCTACTGTATGTAAATAATCATTTTACTATAAATATTTTCATCTTTTTGATGATATTCTTGCAATAAATCAGTTCCGGTCAAACGGTTATGTGTACTATATAAGTGCTTTACACATGTAGTGCTTGTATTTTACACTAGACGCCATCCTTATTATACAAGATAGCAGTAAATATTTTAGATTCTATACAACGTACAAAATAATTGAACAAGCTTCTAATTTTAAATATATTCATGATAAAATTATAAGTATTGAATATATGTGTGCAATAGCTCAAACAAATTGCTGAACAAATCAAGCGAAGATAAATTAGAATTAAATAATCTATATTTATAAATCATATCATCATTATATATTTATAAATCTTAGAAATTTGTTACATAATTCTGATAATGCAGTCTACTTTTTTTTTTTATAATAATACATGAAAGACGAGTTTTTTGACAGTAAAAGATAACTTTTATTCAATTATAATCTTTATTGAAAAAAAGATAAAAAGTGAGCAAGAACGCGAATTAACGACTTACCTTTAGTATTAGATTTAGTAAAAAGTTCTGAATTATTATTAGAATTCCATTTAGTATATACATGTAGTCTATATGTGTATGTAATTTAAAATAAAAATCTATAAAACTTAAAAGAATAGAAAAATTTACAGGATAATTTCAGGGTATTACACTTTAAGGTGAGATTAATCTTTAAGGAGTACATTTAATTTTCGTGAAAATTATATATTTTCTTACATGTGGAGTCAATCGCTGACTTCAGAATGTACAGCATTTAACGTATCAACATTATAAATACATCTTCCTTTTTCTCTCAATTTTTTCCCAGTTTTAAAACCTGTTTAGACTAATTACAATTATGATCAGGGTATCATTTATGTATGTTTCAATAAGTAGAAATCGTCCATTTTTCCCAAAAAAATTGAAAACAATTTTTTAAACTTAATTAATACAAAATATTTTTTCGTTGTAAGCAGAAATTATATTCAAAACGTAATATCTAATGGTCAAAATAGTCTAACATAAAATTCTATGTATATATCAATCTAGTATAAAAAGATTTACAAATGTGTAAAAATGAACAATACAAATTTTATAAATTTTTATTCATCACTTATCAATAATACAATATATCAAAAAATATATTGTATTCAAAATAAAGTGAGTAACTTATAAGTAATAATTATATCAAAGTTATTTTAATAGCAATGTTTCGTTCATTTTGTATTATTATGCATAAGTAAATATTATTCATAGTAATTTGAATATAAATAATAACGCAAAAATATAAGGTAATATATGTACGAAGTGTAGTTTTACGTCAATCTTAATACTTTCCTTAATTTTAAGCGTTAATGTTTGTATAGGAATACACAAATTTTGTCGCAGAACAAAATTTGTTTTGTAATTTTTCAAAAAGATTTTTTCGAGTATATCAACGCAAGAGACTGGAATGTAATATGCATCTAAACTCACTAACACATATTGTTTATACTAAGAAGATGGAATTGATTGTTTTCATGATAACTATAAAATGTAATATATATGTATAAAAAATATTCCCATATATGTTTATACGAATAAAGTAAAACTTAAAATAAGTATAATATTATATAATATGATTAAGTCATTGTATATACTGTATCTTTCTATATATTGTTTCTACAATTTTTTTCTTATTAATATATTATTTTCGATGATATATTATTTAATTCATGGAACATTTATAATATATTCTTTTTTTTAGTGAGTATAAAATGAAAATATCACAAAAATATAATGTACATAGTTAAAATATAATATTAGCACATACAAAGCTAATATATAACATAATAGGTACCTATAATGTATATGTGAATCAATTTTGAGTGTCCGATAAACTCAGTGCAAAACTAAAACTACAACTTCCAAAATTATTTTAATGATGTTTAGTTGAGGTTGTACACTATTCTAAAGTAAAAATTGTATCAATCTTCTGGCTAATATAATGCTGTCATCTCAGCCTTTCTAAGTATTTGTCAAAATGATATACATTTTTTGAGTGTATACGAAAAACACTCATTACAATATGACTCTTATATAAAAAAAATATATTCAAATTCGGTTTTTATTTCTTTTATCTATAAGATAACTGAAGCATTTTCACAAAAAATTGTTATCTTCGATTGCTCTTCAAATAGCAAAAAATGTATTAGTTAGTAGAAACCATTATCGCGCCAACAAAAATCCCATCTACGTATGTATTCTTGTGATTTTTTCCAGTCAAAAAGTTGATGTCCATGTGAAAAATTAAATAATTGAACTGATCCAAATAATATGCCTTAGGGAGATACGTATATGTTTTGACTAAATTTTAATTTTTTTTAATATGAATAAAATTAACTGCTTTCATGTCTCTAGAGTATGTATATCAAATTTTATTTAAGTTACATAAAGAAATTGCTTTTACTAATAGAAATAATTGGAATTTTTATTAAAATGTGATTATTAATTTAGAAAAATATGGATGTGTAAAATCTGTGAAAATGTATTGCAATAAGCATCGCAGTATTATATATAGACTATTAATCATGTTAATAAAACTTGTATTTTTCTTTCTTTCTTATGCATGAACTCTATAGAAATTAGGCAATCATAATCTTTGCAACAAATTTTTAACTTCAAAGATTTTTATAAAATGTATAATTTTATATATTAAAGATGAAAATAAAGATTTAAATAATTCAGCCCTTATCGTGGAAAAACAATATCTTATTATCAAGAGTAAAAAATTACATACATTTAACCGATTAAACTAGTTTTACACACTGTTAATAGGAATTTTTTTTTACAATTTTGGAATTAAATTCTAAGCTCCAAGATATTTCGTAGCTACAAACAATAATGTGCGTAAACTCGGCCTGTCGAACGACGTCGAGAAATCGAAGGACATCTCGTAGATACGAGACTAGTGAGGTAAGCGGAGCTCCGTCGCACGGAGACTAGATTTTCCTGTCAATAAATCAAACAAGTCCGCACGGGGCGACCTCGGCATTTCTGTCATGGCAGCGATCGCCGCTCCCTGCTTCCTTATTCATACTTCTAA
The DNA here is from genome assembly GCA_022817045.1 of Psix sp. ZL-2020. Lineage (NCBI taxonomy): Eukaryota > Metazoa > Arthropoda > Insecta > Hymenoptera > Scelionidae > Psix > Psix sp. ZL-2020. Next base: position 5,882 of record JABFQD010004505.1, read on the forward strand.
GTGTTTGTGCCCAGAAAAACACCTCATCCACTGATTTCAAAATATTCTCGTGAATCTATCTTTTTAAGTCAATTTTTAACATCTTTTAGGAATAATAAAATATTTTTTCAATCAAAAATGCAATAGAACTCCTCTAACTTGCAAAGTATGTATTTGAACATTGAAAATTTTATTATTCCTCATTTTTGAATTTTTAGTTTATGGTAATTATCATTCCGGCTTTATTTTTAACTTAGTTTAAATTTATAAAGAATAAATAATAATGTTTATTATTATTTTGTGCAACACAAGTAAAAAATTTCTATTTTGTATAGATTATTTTAACGTTTTTTTTCTTTGTTATTGTTATGAAATGAAACTGATTCTAAAGAAATAATTCAAAAAACTTAAATATCAGTTATATTATAAAATATGTTTGTAGTTACATTTCTTCAAAATGTTTTAAATGCTTATAGTTCTTATGTTTACTTATATAAACGAGAATTTTCTATAGTATTAAGCATTACTAAAAACTTTTTTTTTGTTTAAAAATATAAAATGCAAGAAAATGTGAAATAAAATCTGTATATTATATTATACACAAAATATAAAGTCGATATTAAATGTGTCTATATAACCAACTGAAATACGCACTGTAACTGTGATTATCGGTTGATGTTATAAAATAAAATCGAGTTTATGTTTTCATTCTAATAATAAATGTATCTACGTAAAATATAATAACTCGACTTAATATTGGCTTAATGTCAGCCAAGACATACCGGCGTTCTTCATTGAAGTTAAGTCCAAAGTACGGCCTACGATAGAATATATTGTCAAGCCGACATTGATCAACCATGTTATCCCTGAATATAAGTTTTTAATAGTACAATACATTAATTTATTACCATTTGCATCGAACCTAAAACGTGAAACTAAAAAAGCACTCATTTTTCAAATTACATAAATCTTATATCAATCAAGAATTTTCCATCAAAATTATTTGCAAAATAAGTTATGAATAGATAATGTGCTGTATGTGTTTCTTTTAATTGACTTTGCTTTTATCATTTTCAATATAAACTAATATGCACAATCGTTATAAGTATATAATGATATATGAAAAAATGGTGTGAGAAAAGAAACCTTTTATATATTTTTCATTTCGATAAACAGTTCAGCATTATAATATTATTATTTTCATGTTTTTTTAATTAAAATAACTTTGAATTACAAGTTTTTGGCACAAAATTGCAAAATAATATTCCGCATGTTTTTTGTTACGTTTATTTTTCAATTTGTATATTTCAAATTTAGTATGTGATTTCATATTAGATAAATTGGTACAAACTTTATTATTATATTAACTACTTATTCCCTTATATATAAACAATAATGTTCATTTGAAAAATATAAGTTCTCACGTTAAACATGAACAAATCTAAAAATAAATATAGTATTGATGTTTTTTTTTTATTTTTGGAACAATTTTTCATGCAATCTTTTTTTTCGTACTTTTTGATTGTTACTTTTTTATGTTTAATTAGATAAAAAATGTTTACAATAAAAGTTTATTAAGAATTTTGAGTTTTTTAAAAATATATTTTTTCATGTATTAATTTTTTATAAAATAAAAAGTTTTTTCGTAAAATCTCCTTTCCAGATAATTTATGACCAGGACAACTAAGTTTTCATAATTTAAATAAAATTTTTTCAACTAAGAGGCAAAAGTACGTTTTTGAGAGTTGAGGTGCAAAATGAGTACTCTTGTGAAGAAAAGTGCAGTTAACAAAAAAATATTAAATACTGAGCTTTATCATTTAGTCCTTTCTAAAATAATTTTTAAAAAATTATATATTCAGTTGTATAACAATCAATTGTTATCGTACAATCATACACAGTACAATAAGTATTTTGTATTATGTTGTGGCATGTAAATCGAATTCAAAGTAATTAATATGTTTTACATACATTTTAAATGAAATAATATCAATAGTACGTGCTGTATATATTTACAGTAAACAAATATTACTTCTTCATTTAAATGAGCATAAATTTATTATGTCGAGTCCAGTCCTGGTAGAATACCTGTTACAATGAATTTTACTCGTGCTTATTTTATTCTGAGAGTTATTTACTCACTAAATATACAGTAATTAAAAATGCTTTAAGCTTTCCAATTGTACAATTTTGAAATTAATTGTGTCGATTATTTAGATAAAATTTTTTATAGGGCTTTATCATGGTACGCGTTCAGCTTAGTATTACAACAGTTTTATAGAAGAAACTGAAAAAGTACATTTTAAAAAAGTAAAATAATATGATATGCAAAAGACATTTGACATTTACTCCAGTTATTGATAGATTAGTTAAAAAATGTGTATCATATTAATAAAATAATTCCCTGTAAATTATAAATATATCTAAATGTTTTTCCTATACTTTTGAATTATGACATTTTTGGAAAAATTTACGTAACTTCTGTGAACAATAACATCAAAGAATGTTTTATAGTCAACTATTATAAAACTTTGCTGTATCAGCTGTAAAATCAGGTCAAATTAGCAAATGAAATATGTAGCCGTATAACAATGCTATCTAACATCCTAACCATATTGACTTAACCTCAATTTGTGTTGATTTTACGTGGCTAATTGGACAATCAACTTGGTTACATTAATCGAAAAGCTATAGATCCAACTTTCTTAACTAATATAACTTAACAATTCGAAATAGTTTTGACATTAACTTAATGTATAGCATAAAAATATACACCAGCGATTATAGCAGAAAATTGTATGTCTGTATAAGTTAAAACATTAATAACATTGTTAAATATGGCAAACACAAAATTGATGCATTTTTATATTTTAGAGATCACAGTCATTTTTCTTGTCTATAATTCGATTCAATGATTGCAGTTTCTATAAAAACACCGTTCATACATACACAAATCTACTTATTTATTTCCGCTGCAAATTGTAAACCAAAACCTGGTATGATTGGCATGGTCAATTTTTGATGAAACACGCAACAGAAGTGCTCTTACGGAAAATGCGATAAATTTCAGCGATTATAGACAGCAAAATAAGCCGGCCATTCAAATTGAGCAGCGGGAGCATTTCTGGCATTCACTACGATGTTGCATAAAGTTCAATTAAAATGGAAATCGGAAACGACGGTCACTTCGGTCCCCGTGTCATTCGAATCTCGTTGGTTTATGACGTAGACTTTTTCCCACTATTCGTTTTTCTACACCTCTTACAATGTGATTTCCAATTCATTCATATATTTTCTTTAGCAAATCTTAATCAACACCGTTCCAAAACATCACGATGAAATTATTTGTTGACGTGAAACATTGTATCCTCCACTTAATCATAAACAAAAGTCGAATATCATTTCATATGAAATGTTTTCATTTCCCATTTACGGTGAATTACAAAACAGTGTGCCATAAAAAATGTCGATAAAAAGAAACACATTTGGGCCGGACGTTGGCGAGCAAACCGGCTAAATGGTCAGGCCCAATAAGCGAGCACTCGTGCTCAAGTGGAAAGAGATAGAAGCTTAATAAGACATCATGAGTCGGCAGTATGTCAAGTCTTAAGTGATCGGTTAATTGTGCATTAAACCATAGATAATAGAATTACCAGCATGACTAAAACCCCGTTGGGAATAATGAAAGAAATTACTCCGTAAAATTGAATCCCGGTTCTTCACGAAAAATTGCTAAATAATAATTGGTGATCCGATTGGCCTAATCTTGATGATTGATTGATTACTTTTTGAATATATTTCATATGTAAATCACGTTATCTTGTTCACTCATTGAAGACCGCCCTTTTTCTTTTTTGTTCCAATAAATGCTTACCGACTGATAATTATGATCGTCAAAATGTTTTGAGTATTTGTTTGGCGTACTTTACATATTTATTACCATTCAAAGTATCGTTGATCTTACAGAAAGCGATCGTATCAGCTCAATGTTACGAACTGATTAACCGCGTGATTATTTATGTATTTATGCGCATTCTTTAATGCGCTCACGATTTACACTTTGACTATTATCTGTTGTTAAGTTATAATTACTTTTGTACAAGACGGCTACCGCGTTTTACATACTCAAACTGAAATCGATCTGATTACGTAACCTGCTAATTTGTCAATATAATATCTCATTACCGAACGTATAATTTGTTATACACATATTCGAAGTTTATTCACATCTTTAGCTCGCAGGTACAATTAAATTGTATTTTACATAAATTTGGATTGGAAATGAAAAGCGTTAAGTGAGAGACGAGCATAGGAACAAGCGACGATTTGCGGATTCAATTATATATGATTATGATGCTCTTCTTAAATCTCTTCCGTCAACAACCTATTATTAATTTTCTAATTCAAGATATCAACACGAATAAGTTGACTACAATCACAAAATCATTCGTCATCATTTTATCATCATTTGTTCATCCAGTTTTACCACCTGTTCTAGAAGAAAATAGAATTCTTTCACAAATCAAATATTTTTTACATTCTATGTTTATTTTTCTTCGCTTGTTTTCAAAACAATAAATCATATAGAGTAAAATAAATAACAGTTTGAGAAGATCATGTTAATGATTCTTGTGCGAATTATTAGCGTGATGTATGTATCGAGGTGTGAAAGCAGAAATGAACCTACAACTTATTCTCGTTTGTTACAATACAGCGTACAATGCAGACATTTGCAAAGAACTTTCAGAGAGAAAGAAAGACTGAAGTCAAAAATAAATAAAAGAATCAAATGCAAAAAGGAGCCGAGCACTGGCGCTACTGAGCGCATGAGAACGATCAGCACCAAGGCATGCGCAAAAGATCAGTCTATTAACCGCGGGTCAATTCGTAGTTTCGAGAACATGGATATCTATGCATTATAAAGCGAAATGATCCAGCTGATAAAGATTCATTAACTGCCGTTAATTAAGACATTATCACGTCATAATGATCTCGACGTGATTTAATGAATGAATGAAACACACGCCTCATAAATAATTAATCCCCCGATTAAGTCGTGACCATCGGCCGTGGCCACGGTCGCCATACGATAGATGTGAGAAGTCAGAAAACGGTCCGAGAGAAGCCATAGTCAATTTTCATACTGTATTAGCACCCTGTACTTCAAGGAGTTTTTTCAGTGATATTAAGCTATTGAAATCTTGGTTCAGAAGAAATTGCACCATATTTCTGATTAATAGCTTATATCGTATAATCGTTCATTGTTTTGTATTTCAATTGGAAACTGGAATTCCTCACTTTTAGAACTTTACATTTTTAGACTTTTTGAATAAAAAATCTTTGAATAAGTAATTATCCCTATAAAATTGGCAAGGTTTGCCCTTGTGATTTTTTGTATTTTCATTTCAGTAGAAAATCTTATATATCATTTTAAAGTTGTCATATGTCTATCAAAATTTGACATTTATTTTTGAAATCAAATGTTGCATTTATACGACTATTGGTATATACTCATTTTGGTACCATAGATTTTTAGTCGGCAAATATAAAAATGAATTTCTTTATAGAACACTGAAACAATTGTATATTTTCTAGATAATTATAACTATATAACTAAAAAATTATACGTCTGTTGGATATACTTTTATATAATATGTCTAAATTCAGGCAAATTTATATATAATGACCGAACTAGCTATCCTATTTTATGAGAAACTTTAGATAAATATACATATCTATATCTAAATATACATAATTTGAACTATAAGATTAATGTTAGAACTATACTTACAAGTACTAGCAATAACTTCAGGAAACGCAATAACAAACACACTTTAGAATATTCGTCCAGTTTGTATATTT
>JABFQD010004506.1:0-11721 GCA_022817045.1 Psix sp. ZL-2020
TATTATTTTTAATTATTTTTTTATTTCCAATAAAATTGTAAAACTTTTAATTTAACTGGTAGTTTTAAATTTAATATAATAATGCTAATTTAACACATTCACTTTTATAATGTTGTTAGTATAAATTTGTTAACGTCAACGAAGCAAATCTGAAAAGTCTTTCATTCTTATCTTTATAGCACTGTTAAAAGGATTCCATGTATTTTTTTTTACTGTTGAGAGATTAAAAATAAAGAGTTCAGAAAATGTAAATATAAGACTATTTGAACTTAATTTAAAAATTATAAACTAATTTGTGATTTGCAATTAAACCTTCAAAAACGTAGACCTTTAGATACACTAACGCGGATGCAAACTTACTTTTTCATATTAGGATTTTCAAACAAAAGTAAGAAATCAAATTTGCTACAATAATTTCCATTAATATAACCTAAAATAAAAAAGTTTAACTTTGATTTTTATTAGTTATAATGCTTATTGCAATGAATCAAAATGAAATTGTTACTCAAATAGAGGAAACGTACACTTTTTTTGACTGGTCATAAGTTATTGAATTTCCATTCGATTTAAATTATGTTTCATATTATTAATTAACATGAATACAGTTTTTATTATATGTCTTGAAATTAGCAAACCGTCTGTCAGAAATTCCTGTATATTGAGTTAAATTTGATACAATAAAAAAAAATGTTTTTCAACTGGCTGTAGTACGATTTAGCAGATTGTCATTTATTTGGTTTTTTAATTGTTTAGATGCGTTCTAATCTAACAATTACATGGTAATTCTTAATTATTGTATGTTAATTGTTCATAAGAGAAAATCACTGACATGAATTATCCGTTTATTTAATAACGGTATTAAATTAAAAATATCACCAGTTAACATAAGGTTTATAATAGTTATTTTATCATTAATTACATTATAATTGATAGGAAGGTACATTTTATACGAAGAAATCAGATTTTATAACTATTATGTGTTATTTATGATTTTTAATAAAGTAAAAATAGCTTATATATTATTATGTAAAGCAAATAAATGAGTACACTGTGCTCATTTGATTTTGATTAGATTTATGAATGCGATAGTTTTTAATTTAATTATAGTCATTTAAATTATAACAGAATAATTTTGATAATTAATTCGATCAAGATTTTGCACAACGTACTTAATTTTCAAATAACAGAAAGTCTTAAAAATCACTTTTTCTTTAATTTAGGTAAGAATAATAAAACAATAAGGGGAAAAGGTAGACTTGGCGCGATAATGGAAGTATATTCAACGAGGACAATCACGTATATTCTTAGAGCTGTAATTATAGGTTTTCCATTTTCCTTTTAAAAGTTAAGGGATCGCTGAGTAGAATGCTGTTGTTGCTGCATCTCCTCGAGAAGCCACGTCTTCTTCGCGTGTATATTACATGGCTAGAAGATATACGTTTAACTTAGGGTAAGCGATATTAATCACAGTGTAGGGAGTCCGATGTAACTTATTCTGTTAAGATACTTCACAGTTAAAATTGTACTTAATATGTAATCTTAAGTTTCAATTTATATATAATCGATTCATCTTATTTACAAAAATCATAATACAGTATACTTCCATTACAAATTGTTTCAATAAATTTGAACTACTTTATCAAGTGTAGTAAAACGATTAGAATTTAATATATAACTAAAAATTATACTCTTCAATATTTGGTAAAATATGACTTCCATTTTATTATTAGAATAACGAATATTGATTGATTAATACTTAATTTAACTTTACTTTAATTTCATTATTATAATTTTTTGTCTTTGAAGAGTTAATATATAATATAACGAAGGGAGCCAATATTGGTAAACATTGATCGATTATTGACCGGGATATAGGAATCAATAATCGATCGGTGATCAATTAATGATTAATGATTAATCTATAGTGACATCGTTCTTCGCGGCTTCGAAAAATGTAAGTATAACTTAGGTTGTGCGCGTAAGGAAAAAGTCGATTTTGATCGTTGAAGAAGGTAGTTAAGAAATAGGTTTATTTTTCATCAAAAAGGGTCTATCATTTAGAGGGTGAGCGGGCTCGAGTGAAGTGATTATGCGGTGCGTGTTTTAGTGATTTTCCTTGCAGGTTGGTTCTGGAAGAAAATACAAATTGAGCAGCTAAAGGTGGATAGCGGAGCTGGGATAAGGGCCGTCATGATGGATCATTTGGAATGGTTGGAACACAAACATAGACTTTTTTTTACAAAATTTAAAACTTGTCACACAAGTATATCTCAAGTAACAAAACATGATTGTTACTTCTATTCTACTACTTATCTTCTGTAAAACGTTGTCACTCTTTCTAACAATAGATATTGTACCAATCTATCAGAAATTACCGTACACCAAATTTTTAGAAATACCGTATTTTCAGAGTACAGTTTTTGAAAAAACCGTATGAAATCGTACATTTTTAATTTTTAATCGATTGTTATGTTTCAAACTATGTTATTAAAATTTATAATAACTTTTTTATATGATGAAAAGTAATTTACAGTCCTGTATGCATTTCAGTAAAAAAAACAAAATAATTCGAAACAAGCGTTATACAAAAGTTTAATAACGATATAAAAGATTAATATAATTGATTTCGAGAACTAATCTGATTCATTCGATGGTTTGACCGGATCCATGAATGATGTAAAAAGTGAATCATCTAAATTTGTGCAAATCTGTGTGATTAAATTTGATCGATTCAGACAAAGAAGCAATAAAATGAACCTCCTAATTTTTTTTAGTTAGATGTAATGTTAATTGGAATGCGAAATAATAATGTCATTTTGTTAATACTTTTGGGTTTGATTTCGGTAATATTGTGACTCGGTAATATTGTGACTGTCGTTAGTAAAATTTATGATATTTTACGCAAACTTACGAGGTGTATCTCTGTTCACGGCTCGCGGAAATAGACGAATGCTAACTCCAAGACTAAAACCTGGAAAATAGATTTTTTACACTCTTTATTGTTTAGTGCTTGCTAAGCACTAAACAATAGGCCGCATAAATTGGCTTCCTAGGAGTTTCTCAATCGGCTGCTTGCTGAAATAAGTGCCTGTCAACTTGAATGGCGGTAAGCCTCCTCTATAGAGTGATAAGTGTTTCGTGCCAGCAAAGTAATTATTCTTTTGTTGCCGGCTAAGATATACGTAACGCTCCCTGTCATACAACGTGAACTACAAAGCGCTCATTGCAATAAATCTCCGCGAGCGGATTCTTCATCACTAGGCGGTGCCATGCCTAGCGACCGAACGAAGAAATAATTGTGCTTGCCTCCGATAGATGGCGCTCGTGTAAGCTCTTTCGCAAGCGACTTAGGAGTGTGTGTAATTAATTTCGAGATTTTCATTATCTGGTAGATTCTTCTAGTTGAAGAATAGGTCATTTGCGTTGCCAAAAAACCGACTTCCTTTTGCAGTATCACTTCTGTATCAGTCATTTAATCCTCTCCAAACGTATCCCTAGGGTTTCACTCGCTGATGCAGGTGTAGGATACGGGTGTATACTTAGGGAACGGGCAGGACGAAAGCTCCAAGAGCGGAGGGCAGTGAGCTTAGAGCATGCTTTCGAGTACTAGCTTGCGGTGCTTAATTACATAATTGAGACGTCCAGGGCAGAGCTCGAGGAACAGGCCGTCACCGTGGAGCCCCAGTTAAACCTAGGGTTGGACAATTTCTTGAGCATCCTGTGGAAGTCGGTGTCGGTCGACTGAAAACCGTTGCATCACAAACAGCCTGATATATAACATATGGTGTTCATATAATCGATGATCGGGTGATGCGGCTTAATATAAAAGTATTGAGAACGGAGGCCCAAATGGCCCAATTTCTTTGGAAACAAAATCCTAACGCATTCCATTGTGATGCATCTCGCAGGTCAACACAACTGAATCTGCGTCTTTAATATTTTTTCCTTGACCTTTGGCATTAATTTTTTGACAGGCGCCTTCATTGGTGCCGCTGATCTAACATAACCCTAACCTTCTCCTTATCTTACTGATTCTTAGCGTTTATCCGCCCAGGGTCAATCTTATCGCTTTCAGGTAGTGGCTGGTTCGCCACAAGGGAGCAACTCTATCCTTTCCCTGTCCCCCATGTTTCCTTCAACGGCACTTGGTACGACTGTTCGGCAGTGGCGCGCTAAGCAGGGTCTTTCTATTACCTGGATATAAAAAAATCCAGGCTGTGCTTTCAGCGGTATCCTCATTGATTGTTTAGTGGTGGGGCACCGAATGAAATAAGAAGCTGTAGGAGTTCACTTATAAAGGGAATTCATTGTTATTGTGTTTCAGTAGGCGCCACTGGCTGAGATCAGGCAATATCAGCCCCATAGCATTGGTCTGTTAGTAACATTGGTTGTTACTAAAAGCAGTTGTAAAAATCCGAAAAAACGATTTTCTTAGAAAATTGTTTTTTTTTTTTTAAATTTTTATTCTATTTTGTGAATTGTTTGAAAATGTATTGTAAACAAGTTGACACCGCCATAGTTATGAGCTTAGCGATAGTAAATGCCAATAGACAAAGTTTCGAAGTATTTCAAGACAGCGGACGCTGTTTCTGTTGCACATAGCGACTTAACAAATTGGCTAAAATACTCCACTTTATTTTTAATTTTAAGACTAGGTTTTTAGTAGGTTTTTAGGGCTTCTTTTATTTTCTTGCCTTAATCTACCATTTGGTGGTTTTTTCAATCCTTTATTTCCTACGGTTTCGGTCTGACCAAACATTTTGATACTCGTGTACTACCGTTTGTGTGCCGGTGTTTCTTAATTTTATTCAAAGCTGGGTTGGGATTTTATTTTATTTTAAATTGAAATTGTAACTTGTTTATTCACTTGAGAGTTGTAACCTGTATGTTTTATTCACATTTGGTCAAGAAACGGGTGATAATCGATCTCCCACGATCATTAAATATTCAATGAGTTTCAGTAAGATGAACATAAGCATTATTTTCACTTTGTTTTGATTTATATCTTTTTTTTGCGTACCGTCGGATATCGGTGCCTTGCAGTTCGAGCATTTTAATCGTTATCAATGCGTTGGCTGATCTTTTATCGATGACATAGTTAAGACATTTTTGACTGCCTATCATTATCTTTGTTTTGTTCGTGTGCCTGATATATTTCGATCATTTTTAATAATTTGAATTCTAAATATTTCCTAATGTTCGATAGCAACGATTGAATTTCGAACCGTGTTTCTGTTTGATACGCTTTTGTTTGTGTATGTGGTTTTTCCAGGTATTTTCCAGCCTCACAGACTTCAAATGCATACGTTTCAATATCAATTCAATATCAGCGGACAAAAATAAGTGCGCTGTTGTAGCACCTCAATTATACACCCTTAGAAATACCTCCTTAGAAAGTTTTTTTGGAAAACGTTTAAAAGCATTTTTCCGTGATTCCTTGTGAATAAAACTGCTCACAGGAGAGGATAGTCCTAACCTTCAATGTTTTAAGTTTCAGCAATTGATTAACAAAATATAATCATTAAAGCTGTTTATTCGCATTATGAAAACGAAATGTGCTCTGTTGTAATTAACAGACAGGTTAATTCCTGCAATGCCTGTTGAATTGGGATTATAACTAAAGAAATTTTTAGTTAAACTTGGTTCATTCAACTGAATGCTAATATTGCATGAACCTATTATCATTGCATGGGCACTTTTGTCTTATGTTTCGCTTAGTGATGGTGCAAATTTCTTTACTTAATTTTTCTGTTTGAGAATTTAAGTCCGGGCATTCTTATGTTAATAATGTGATTCAATTTCATGAACAAATTTTTTTAATTCGATTGTATTCACTCGAGAGTTTGAAGTTTAAGTGCAATCGCTAAAGCTTTTTGTTTTGAGATAATTCTCTCTTTTAATTTATTAAAGTTTATTGCATTTTGTTATTCGATTATTCATTGCAACTGCTAAAGTTTTTTTTCGTGGCCAAAAGTTGAAATGAATAATGTGTTATAGTAATTATTACAGATATTTCAAATGTGCGAAAATGATCGCACTCATGGGGGTAGCTGTGGCCGTGATCACCCCCCCCCCCCCACACCTTGACGTAAACGCGTTCGGATACGGATCGGTGCTTTGAAGTAAAAAAATAAATTTATGGCGATGAAAAAATTTTTCTCTGAGGCGATGAAGATGACCAGGAGTTCTTTCGAACCTACTTTTTTGAGACAGGAAGAACCATGTAGACCATTCTAAGTGAAATTCTAGACGACATAGCCTCTACTCTTCTCAATCGCTCTGTGAAGACAATGGCCACAAGCTCTATTAGACCGATCTCCAAGACAACGAAAAAACTCCTCTTGAGTGGTCTTCCACGCCAGAGGGAAGTAGCTTCTAGCTCCGCCAAAGAGGATAACGGAAAAAGAAAAAAGGAGGAATGGACTCTCGCAGACTCCAAAAAGAAGACAGAAAAGAAAGGAAAGAACAGGGGAAATCAGTTCTATCAGCAGAAATATCTGATAAGAGAACCTTGGTCCGCACTGAAAGAAAAGGGAAAACGCCAGCAAACCCCTTATCTGATGCGAAATCTGTAGAAAAAAGAAGAAAGCCAAAACCTAATGCTATTATTATAAAACTAAAAACTAACCAGAGCTACACAGATATCGTGGAAAATGTCTGCAGCAAGGTAAAGCCGGAGAAAAGCGGAGTAGGCATCCGTATCATCCGACAAGCGCGCAACGGGGCTCTACTTTTGGAGCTTCAGAAAAGAGTGGCGGAGCAAAACAGACAAAGATTTGGACAGTATGGATGTTGATTTCTCGAGTCACCTTTGAGATCCAAGACTTGGGTTGCATCAGAAAAGAACACAGGAAAAACCACGGTTATAATCACCAAGGAAAATACAGGGGGACAGAAACTCAATATCGTCTAACTGGAAAAAAAGGCTTGGTTGAAGTTTCTGGACATCAGACGCATAAAAATCAAGTGAATGTCGTGCCGAGTACGGTGGAGAGTAACTTTATCATGCTGTTTTCTATGCCTCAGCTACGTCCATCAAGCTCGCACATGCAAGGACTCTCAGCTGTGGAGAGGCTGGGCACAAGACTGTGGAATGTCATGTCAATGCGTAGTGCGTACTGTGCACAGAGGCGTCAGTCCAGGAGAGCAAGAGGGAGCACATCCCCGGCTCTGGTTTGTGTACAGTATTCTAGGAGGCACTCGCGAAGATGAAAAACACCTTGGTATGAAGCGCGTACTTCAGGGAAATTTAAACTTCAGGAAAATAGTATCAGAACAAAGACAATGCAAGATGGCTTCCGGATTTTCTGGGAATAGCTACGATCTGGATTCCTGATCGAGGACGATGAAAGATCAAAGACCATGGGACTGGCCGAGGTATTGTTTAGGCGCGGATTGGTAAAAGAATAAACTGGAAAACCTGGAGAGCATGCTCAGGGATACCGAAGGAGAAATCGTCGCATCTCGTACGGCATTGGTGACACCAGTCTCCGAAGATATGCGTCAACTGGATTATGCGGTTTATTGCAGATGTCTACGACGCCTCCATGACTCTAAAGGGCAATGAAGAACAAAGAGACCGGCGTATTGGTGGACTCCAGAAATCGCCGAGCTCAAATGATCCTGTCTCCGCTGTAGAAGACTGGCACAATGAGCACTGAGGAGACTGTAGGCCAACCTTCGTTCACGTTCAGGGTGGACAAATTGAGCAGCGCGAGGTGTATTTACTGAGATGAAGTTGATGACGTCGAATACACTTTCTTCTTCTGTGGTCTTTAGATTCAGACGAAAAGCGATTTGGAGGACCATCTTGAAATTCTCACACCGGAGCACATCGTGCAGCGGATGCTGGGAGATCAGTCGGCGTTGAATATGGTGTCTGCGTATGTCGAGAGCTTTTTAAATGCAAAGAAGAGAAACATGGAGTTCCATGACTTGACATAGTTTCAGCCGTGTATGAATCGACCGTAACTTGGGTTACTTCATTTGACGACGTGTTCTGGTATGTCGGCAAATACACGGTTCTATCTTGAAGTAATGTAAAAACGGTCTCAAGGTAGGATAAAGCCAAAAAGCGAGGTTGATAGTTTTTTAGTGGGTGAGAGTCCCATGTCACTGCGTGAACGGACGACGCCTTGTAGCTACTGTGCATACGGTATTTTCCCCTACCTTAAAAAACAAAAATTACATATTACTATATGCAGTTAATTGAATTTTTTCGATATCATTTGAAATGAATGAATTTTTCGTTGTACTTTGGTATTTTTATAAAACGATTTATAGTTTTAAAAATTTTAATTATAATAATGAATAAGTTTCAGATTTATTTAAGTAACGAAGAAATTAATAATTTTTAATATCTAATTATTCTGTATTTAAATAATGTCTGCATATCTTTCACACAGAAAATTGTTAAGATTACGTTAAATTATATTTCCATTTTAACGAATTTTTTAAAAGGTATGTTTAAAAACTCGCCCCAGAATCGCGCTACGCCCTCTATACCATGGCCATTCGCGGGCTCCCATCTTCTATCAGTCGTTACGTTTTTTTGTCCAAGATTCGAGCTCGGACAGGGACCGTTCTAGCAAACATCATGGTTGTAAAGACAATTATAGAAAGTCAGGCCGCGAGTGTTACCCGCGAGACACGTCGCGTTATCGCAGCGTTGAGCGTCGTTACCGAGGTGCGTCACGCCGTGACAAATACATACATGATTACGTTGAGCGTTACCCGCGAGATTTGCCTCACAGGTATTATGATGAGCGCTATCCGCAAGGCTCGTCGTGTAATCATAAACATAAGCACTCGAAAGCCAACAGGCGTTCGGGTCACCGTCACAAGGAGACCAAAAAGCAAAAAAGGCATCACTCTCAGTTTAAAGCAAGAGAGAATAGCCGCGATAATAAGAAGAATAGTGAATCCAGAGAAAAAGATGTAGTCAAGAGTGAGGTTAAGGAAGATGGCGATCACGAGAAAGTAGACAATGAACTACTTGAGCTGCTGGGGGATGATCCATCAGTCGGCAAATAAGGGCCTCCTATATCGGAGGATCTTGCAAAAAGATGGAAGAAAACCTTAGCAGAGGGGTTATCAAAAGAACTGCGGTCTGAACTAATAAAAAATATCCCACTCTTAAAAATTGCCTCATCACCAAAGCACCTACTCCCGACAATCACATTGAAGGGGCGATAAGCCATATTGCAATTAAAAAAGATTTTAAGGTTTTCAAGTTTTCGCGCAAAATCAGCTCGGAGTTGGATTGAATGCGCAATGGCAAGGCCATTTCTGACGTCCTTCATCGTGGCAAGGACGAGAATGCATCGTGCGTTCTCGCGTTGTTAGCTGACGCAGGCAAGATTCTTACCGACTTACATCACGATATATTGCTCACGAGACGTTATTTTATAACAGCAGGACCAATCCGATAGTTAAGTCGATTGCAGATGGGAGCGTCGTCGAAACGACTTTGTTTGGAGAAAAATTTTTGGATTGGCTGAAAGACGGTAAGTTAGCAGAATATTCCACAAAGTCCATGGCCAAAAATTCTTCTAGGCCGTTGAAAAAACATGGAGTTAAGAAGGCAAACTACAGCTCGTCAAACTTGAGAGGCCCTTTCTGGAAATACCGCTCGAAACCGGGGAGCCAGTACAGCAAGAACTTCAAGAGCTTCAACAACAACAAGACACAAACACCGAACCAGAACTAAATGAGGTAAGACAATGGGCAGGCAGATTGGTTTGCTTTTCAAAAAAGTGGCAAAAAATCACCTCTGATCAATCTATTTTGCAGACGGTTAAGGGTACAAGATCCCATTTTATCAAAAACCCAAACAAATTTTAGAACCTCTAGAGTCCGTGTTAAAGACGACAGAAATTAATGAGTACAAAAAATGTATTAATAAATTATTAAAATAAGGAGCTATATCTGCCTGCAATGACACTTATGATCAATTTGTTTCCAGCTACGTTTTGGTTGATAAGCCGAACGGTGACAACGTTTTATTCTAAATTTGAAAAAATTGAATAACTTTCTAGATCCACCGCATTTTAAAATGGAAAACATAAAAACAGTTCTACAACTCATATCTCAAGATAGTTACATGACTAAAATTGACTTGCATGATGCATATTTTTTAATACCAATGCACAAAAATTACAAAAGATTTTTGCACTTTCGTTTCCAGGGTCAGTTATTCGAATTCAATTGTCTTTCGTTTAACTTGTTAATGGCGCTTCAAGTTTTCAATAAACTTATGAAGCCAGTGCCACAAGACCTGCGATCCAAAGCAATCATTTGCGTTTATTATTTAGATAATATCCTCATTTTAGCGAACACTGAAAAGGAATGCGAACACAAAACAAACGCAGCAATAAAATTATTAAAATCACTAGGTTTTTTGATAAACTATGAAGATTCAAAAATTGTTCCGTCGCGGATTTAGAGATTTTTAGGTTTTAACTTGAACAGCAAAGAATTTCGTGTAGAGTTACCAGATCAAAAGAAACAAAAAATAGTAAAATTTATATCAGATTTTACAATCTGATAAAATTGTAAAATTCGAGAATTAGCTCAATTAGCAGGAGGTTTGGTTGTGGCATGCCCGGCAGGGAGATATGGTTGGCGTCATACAAAACAAATAGAACGAGAGAAATATTTAACTCTCAAATAATCGCACAACAGCTTCGAAAAAAAGATCCCAATACTAAGAACAGTAATTTCATATTTAAACTGGTGAAAAGTTAACGTTGAAAGATCAAAAAATCCTATTAGAAGACAAGAATTCAAATTAGAAGTTTTTTCCAATGCTTCACTTACAGGTTGGGGGGCATTTTGCAAAGAATTGCATTTTGCAAGCGTGAACGGTTGGTAGACGAAAAGTGAAGAAGATGAACATATTAACTGTTTAGAACTTAAGGCCGCCTTAAACGGTCTTGAGTGTTTTGCTAAGGATCGCATATCATGTAAAATATTGTTGCGAATTTACAACTCAACCGCGATCGCACTCCTTAATAAGATAGGAAGTGTACGTTATTCTAAATCAAACAATGTCTGTAGTAAGATTTGGGATTGATTCGAAGCGCGGGATATATGGGTGTTTGCTTCGTCCATAAAATCAAAGGATTATGTAGAAGCAGACAGGCTATCGCGGTCGTTACCTAAAGAAACTCAATGAGAACCGGCACAGTGGGCCTTTCAAACAATAGTTGATAAATTTGGTTCTTTTTCTATCGATTTTTGCATCGAAAACTAATGCGAAATGCAAAAGATTTGTATCTTGGAAAAAAGATTCAGAAGCTCAAGCGATAGACGCGTTCACTATTACATGGAATCATGAATTTTTTTATGCGTCTCTCCCTTTTTTGGTGATACTGAAAACGTTACAGAAAATTATCACTGATAAAGCTAAAGGAGTCGTGGTAGTAGCACTATGGCCAACTCAGGCGTGGTATCCACTATTTCAAAAGTTTTTCGTAAACGATCTGCTAATATTTAAATCGAACCATAATCTTTTATGGTGTCCTTTAAGAGAGCAACATCCCTTGAGCGAGTCACTGACGTTGATAGTCGGTCAATTATACGGCGGGCCTTTATGAGAAGAGGTGTCCCAGGGAGCGCAGTGGATATTGTCATGGCATCTGTGAGTGAGCAGACACTCGAGCAGTATCACGCACCGATACGATGTTGGCAAAAATTTTGTAAAGCGAATAATGTTACTTC
>JABFQD010004507.1:0-11716 GCA_022817045.1 Psix sp. ZL-2020
GAAAATAAAAATGTATAATCAACATTTTAACAATATCATAACTTTATTTGACTTTTTTTAGATATTTTAATAATAATAATTATAAATTCCTTGAAATAATTTTAAATATATCTATTCTAAAATATTTTTTATCAAAATAAAACTGTTTGCCAGACTTCTATCAGATTGAAGATTGGCCTGACACTAGTCTGGCAATGCTTTAAAGCAAAGATAATTTTAAAAAATTGTTTTTATAAAAGATAAATCGCGCAAAAAAGTTAAAATTTGTTTTAGTATTTCAATTACTAATTGGTGATTTAGAAAGAAACTTGAGAATTTTTGTTATTCGAAACTCATTGGATACCAAATTTCATTTAACGCAAGGAATTTTGTTATAAAAAAACCTAGCTTTGTGCTGAATTTATTATTTTCTTAACATGAACATTCGAATAGAAGAACATAAAAATTATTTTTATGATAAAAAGATATTTTTTTATGCAGTAATATTTTTATATAAAAAAAAGTTAATTAATAAAACCAATTTACATAAGCTGTATTAGCTACTTAAAAACAATAAAAAGTAGTTTTTCAAAATAATTTATTATTTTATATATTTAAAATATTCTTTCATAAACAATGTATTATATTGATATAAATATTGAATTTAACATCGAAAGAGTGTTTTAATCTTTTACGTTTCTTTTTATTTGTCACAAATTGAAATTCTCATAAATGAATATTTAGAAGAAGTATTAAGAACATCCGGTTTGACGCGAATTTTCTAATTCAAATTGTTTACATTATAAAAACGATGTAAATAAAAATACACTTTTCAAAAAATACAAAGCATTTCTTTTAACAAAACACCCTTTTTTTAAATATATAAAAAACAACCAAATTTGTTATATTTTATTTTATATATTTATTTAACGTACACAGGTCTACATACTTTATTTTTCTAATAACCGTAATTGCTTTATACTTACAATTACTACATAACTTAGAGATAAGACAATTAACATCAAGAAAATACAAAGTAAAAAATAAAACATACAGGGATTATGGTAAAATAATTAAATACATAGATAATATTTATAAAGTAAGAAACTACAATTTTTTTATGAAAATCTGTTTAACACGAACTATTGGTTTGATTGCGGGATGATTTGAAAATTTATTTTACCCGTAACTGGGCGCGCAATTTCGATCATCTTTGTTTACTAACACAAACATCACTCGGTTATCTTTGTCTGTCGATCAAAAAGACCATAGCGCGCCAATTTTCAGGTTAAAAACTTGGTGAAACAAAGTTAACTTGTTGACATACCGAATGATTCAAATTAACAAATGTTAAATCAACAATTTGTTTCATTTTATGTTTTTAATTGATTTAAATTCAACAAAATGATTCGATATAAAAAATTTTACTAAAAACAGAGGTCCAAGTAAGGTTCATTTGCACAAAATAAAGATTAATTCTTTTTTACGCAGCTTCATTTCCAGGATTATTTCATCCTCTAATAATTTCTTACAATAGTACTACTTTGTGATGAGTAAAATAATTTAATAATAGCATAGAATATAAAAAAAGTTAGTTATATGAGCATTCGTCAATTGTCGCATTGAAATTCCTTGAAGTCTACCAAAAATTCCACGCGTTTGAAGGATATTTCAAATTACTGTGAAGAAGCTTTGTATCATTCGCATTCTTTATAACATTGATCAATCACAAAAAATATATATGCTGCATTCACATGCACTAGTATTATTTATATTAGCTTCGAAATCTTATATTTATTATTTTAAGCAATAATTAAAGTAAAATTATTCGCTGAATATAATTAGACTTCTTAACGTAAAAAAATCAGCAGAAAATAACAAAATCTAAGATTATAGCTTCGATTTATTATAAAATTGTATTTTTATTTTACTACACATAATAGTAATAATCATAATAATAATAATAAACTTTGTAATGAATGCCAATTTGACTACAAATAAAAACATCTGTTGTTTCATTTTTACATTTACTACTTGAGTTATAGTTAAAGTGATATAAACATGTACAATTTATGATTTGACATTTGTTATTGTTATCTTTATTGTAGCAATTAAATTGAATTTTAAAATAAATGTGATATTCCTAAAAACACAATATTATTAATACAAAATTGAAATAAGATTGACAGAATTTGTACGCAATATATAGTATTGATTAAATTAGTCAATATTAACCCGTATAATTTTATTTATGTAATTGATATTGACCACATTACACAACTTAAAAATAAAATAATGTTCTTTTTATTATTAACTTACTCTATAAAGTTTAAAACTGAACGAGAAATATCAGCTTCTAAAATTAAATTATCAAACACACATCCATCTATCTGATTGTTGATGTTTATTTTACAAATCAATCAATATTAATTATACCTAACTTAAAAATATTGTTTGCTTATAATTGAGTTAAAACTGTATGTATGACCTTTATCTTTACCATAAAAATATAAGTTCGAAGCATATTTTCGTAAAAATTATTACATTATTTTTATTATTATACTACGTTTATAAAGTTATGAATAAATTAGACATTTTAATTCTCCGATAAAAGAAATATATTTTTCATAAAATTATATATTACAAGAGAGAATATATATAAGTTCATATACTTTCTTGTTTTTAATAGAAGAAAATACTAGTTTTTTATTTTTCGAATTATTTTACATAATTCATGGAATATCATATACTAGAATGTATCCGTAAAATAATATAAAATTGATTATCTGTTTTGTATTTATAGATACAAATTTTTTTAAATCATTACACTTTCATTTTGCTTCAAATCACACAGTAAACTGATATTTGTTTATCGCAATTCAAAAGTGGCAAATTCTTTTACTGTAATTAAATAATAATAACCGCACTTATATTTGTAATATGAATGCTTTTAAACAAGGTAAAATAAATATGGAATGTTCTCTCTCTAATTAAACAGTGCTTTGTAATATTTCAATTAATTCTTTACCTATTTAGCATTTTAATATATTTCACATGAAAAACCCTAAAATTCGTTATTATTTGCAATTACAAAATATGCAAATACTTCTGCATTTTGCATTCCATTTAAAATATAGACCACGCTTATAGCTGTTTTGAAAATAGAAACATTGCCAACAATTTATTTAATCAAATTCTTCAATGAACGATATTGTTTATGAATTTAAATTATTAAATTTATAAATCATAATGAAATTTTAAGTTATAATCCAATTATTTTATAAAATGTTTGTTCTACTCCTACATCATATTAAATTTTAGTTTCATTATGATTTTGTAACTTAATTTTCCTTATAATTATTCTATAAGCTATCTAATTCTAACGCAATGTTTCATCTAGTCGAAAATAAATTTTTTATTAAAAAATGGCAAATTTTTGGTCGATTGAAAATGTCAGTGGATGAATTTATGATGAAATATAATAAATTGTAATTCATCTCTAATAATATTTAATGCATTTGCGAATGTTGAAATCAAATTGCGTGTCCATACTGTAGCCATGTTAAAATCTTATTATACCTTTTGCATTAATACGTCATAAACATATACAAAAATCATGCTGTTTTTATATTTTTTAAAAAATCCTTTTTCATTTTTGCCGATTAAAGCGCCATCTAAGATAAAAAAAAACTTAAATTTAAGTTCAAATTGAAATATTTTTTTCTGAAAAATCCGAATCGACACTAAAAATTGAGGTTCCCATTTAATTTGTTTATTTCCTATCCCCAACCACTAGGGGATTAGTTGGGGAGGGGGTGGGGGTGTCAAGTTTTTTGTGATTGGATGTCCCCCTTCGAAACGAATAAATTTTAACAGTAAAATTGTTTGATTCGATGCGTAGTTTTCGAGATAAACAACTTTAAATGCTTTTCTTACTGCTTAGAATACAAAAATGTACGAAAATGCAGTGCTATTTTCAATTGACCATATCTTAAAAAAACGTTCTTATCAAGAAACACGAGTATTAAAGATATAAAAGGGTGAGACTGTTCAATTTTTAGGCCGAAAAATACAAATTAACAATAATCGTGGTAATTAATCATATTACAAAATAATATGACGCTAAAGTAGCATGGCGCTATAGTAAACTAACGCCATTGTAAAAACATAACGACGTCACTATGGTAATACTAAGGCAACACTCATGGCAACATTATAACAAAAATTTAGCAAGACAATATAACAATGTCATGACAATGCGACTAAAACATATCGGTACTACATGACAACATTATATAGCAGTATTATGGAAATGTTGCAATTTAGTGTTGTAGCAACATAATTGCAATATGACAACACCATAGCAACACTGTCGCAACAATATGACAATGATATGCTAAAACATAGTAGCTGTTTAATAAAGTTATGGCAATATAACCATAACATGGTATGATTATAATAACAATATTGCCATCAGTAATATGGCAAGCTAAAACAAGTATATGAATTCAAATCCAGAAATTTCATTGAAAAAATGAAATAAAACAAAATTCCATTATCAAATTAAGGTTTTGTATTTTATCATTTCATCTTAATACCTTAATATTTATTTCTCTTTATAAACATTTATTTGTTATTTTTATACGATTTTATTATGAATTAAGATTTTTTAAAAATCTTTATATGTTCAAATTGATATTATTTTCTTGCTTAGTACTTGGTGTTTTTTTTAGAGGTTTTCTAGGTTATTCATTGTTTCTGTTACGTAACACTTTTTAAAGTATATGAAGTATGAGAATGCCGCATCTAAAATAGCTACGATCAAAGAAACTCGATAAAGCAAACACAATCGAAGCAACTTTTTTTGACAAAATGGTTGCTGTATATTTACTGCTGGATAGCAGTAGTAGAGAACATTTACTACTCTTCCATCTAGCTCATGAGGTGGAGGTTGTTGATATATGGGATCTACCATGTACCTCACAGTTGGCTCAAATGTAAGACGGGGTTGATTTGAGATAATGAAAAAGTATTAATTGCATAACTAGATGACATTAATAGATTAGAAAAAAGTCGATTGAGAAATTTAACAATTAGATATTGATATAGAAAATTTGTTAGGTTCTAATTTATTTCTCAATTAATTAAAATAAATTTATTTTTACCTCTTCTAAGAATTCGCTAATATCGATTTGCTTTATGTTCATAAGCAAACCTCATTTGAACCTATATTTTTGAATATTGAATTTATTCCTATGAAATGCGCATTCTCTCGCTTTTTGGACCCCTTGCACTTTGTATTACGTTACAAATTTTAAGCATAGTACAAATATTCTTGGAATTCCGTGTAAGTTATTAGATTATTTTTGGAATATGAAAATCTTTTTTCCTTACTATTAACTAGAAAAGTTCCACTCTTCATCAATTTTCAATCTGTAAAGTGAATAATTGCAGTATAGTAGAACTTTTATTGTCAGTAGCTGTACTTTTCTGGTTACTTCGACTTTTCTAAGTGATTTAACATGCTTTGTATCTAGAACACGATTATATGATGATTAAATGAAACATATATGGCAGATATATGTTATATGGGCCATATACATAACATAAATGGATGGCCATTATTGTTCATATATTAGAAATGTATGGGTTATATATCGATCATATATGGATTAATTATATTCATACATAGAACATGTATGCTATCATATATATGTGTCATTTACGAGCCATATATGGATCATCTAAGGGTCATACATGAATCATATATATTTTATATACTATACTTTAAATATGGTTGTATATGATCATATATGAAACATATAAGACATTTACACATGCATACATTTTTATTATTAAGTTATTAATCTTAAAACTTATTTTTATTTTTCATTTGTGGGTCATATATGAATCATATATCATATGTGTTTATCATAATTTTTTCGGAAGCCTCGCAGAAAAAAAATTGTAATTTATTTTAAAAAAATCTCAAAAATCGTAACTTTTCTTAAGTCTATTTGCTATAAAAAATGTTATCTATGCAAACATGTAATTTTTATGCTTTAATGTTTGTAGTTTTTCCAACTACAAAATTCCTAAATTCGTGATAGATAATTTTGTTTATTTTGAATAATTGTGAAAGATTGTTATTATGTGGGTTCAGTCACCCATCACCTTCCATGTATGACCGAAAATAACATTTGAACCAATTGTTTTTCCTTTTTTGTTTTGTTCAATGGAACTTTTTACCAACTTATTTTATTAATTAAAAAAATTTCTTTAATTTTTGTTATTATGAATTTCAATTAAAATTTAATATAGATCTTAAAATGTAAAAAATTGTAAACAAATATAGTATTAATCATAAATTTTGGAATATAAACACTACCAAACACATAAGCGTATCTAGCGTAGAGTCTTACTTTAGAGCAATTTTATGCAAAGTGTTAATATAAACTGTACATTAATAATATACAACTAAAAGTATAAAATTTGGAAAATAAAAAAATGTTTTTAATACATTCAGTATTATTTATCTTTAAAAAACAAAATGTAGTTGGTAGACTAGCGGCGGATTACCAACATATTTCATTTTTGAAACATTTTTGAAACGTAAAATATTGTACGTAATGACGGAAAGACGTATTTTATATTAGCAGCCCTGTGAGCTACCAACATAAAACACATTTTTTCATCATTATGTAATACGCTATTGTAACGTCTTTGTTCGTACATGCTCGAAAGCACTTGTTAATTTAGTTATAACAATGTTTTAATAAGACCGACTATAATATTATACATATATGTATAGTGAATAATGCTAGACGAAGTTTTGAATTGATGTTTAATAATTTTATTCGTACATGTACTTATAAAATAATATGGAAAATTGTCATTTATGTTTTTTAATTAATTAATTGTTTCAACTTTTAAATGCAATCATTTTATTAGTTTCATGATTAATATTTAATTATATATACTGCACCCAAAATCAAACATTAATATAAAAACTTATTAATTATGCCATACTAACGAAAATTTTATGGAGATATACAACTATAAATACAAACCTTTATTTCTGCAGTCTGTTTGGAAAATTTTTGGAAATGGAAATAAAAGGTGAAATTGAAACCATAAATGAAAATAAATATTAACATAAAAAATATCGAAATAATAACTTTTTATTTCAATCAAAAAATCAATCAAATTCTTTGAATATTTATCCGCTTGCAATATGAGTTTCAGTAAAATTAATAATCAATCAACAAAATAAACAAACTGTTAAAACAATAAATGATCGAATATAAATTATTTCTACTTCTTTAACTTGAAAGTTTATAAAATATTTAACGTATTTTAATCTTGCAGTTTCATTCAGTTTAGAAAATAACGTTATTGGATTTGCAACTGTTTTTCCTTGTCGCACTATGAACTTTGATTTCTTTTGTTTTCGCATACTTAGTTCGCTATGCGAATTTTGGAAGGTTAACTCTTAAGTGGGAATGCATTTTCGGACCTCTTTGTTTATTAACAAAAATATCACTCGGTTATCTTTTTCTGTTGGTTGATAAGACAGTAGCCCGCCCATTTTAGGCTAATATATATTATGTATAACGTTTCAAGTGTCAAACAAGAATTATAATTCGCATATTTATTTTTTGATATTCTAATAAGTATTACTAGCTAGCTTTTCATTATCTTGATCCATTATTGAAATTCTATCTGCAGAACGAATTTAATCAATTAAATAATGATTACATTTTTGTGTATAAATATGAAAATAATGAGAAGTTTCTAATAATCCTTATAAAAATAAATATCAATGTAGACAATACAAGTACATTCCATGTCATGAGTTCAATAAAGTGTAACATATTCATTACCTTGTTATTTAAATAAAAACAAAAAAAACTATACATTTTATTTAAACTAATGCTAATTCACTGATTGAATTAATCATAATAAATATTGTAATATTTAAATTAGATTTTTGATAATATATGAATATTCAAAAAGTAAATGTTAATCACCTGAAAATAAAATTGATTGAAAGGATATAAATTAAAGAACAATAAAATTACACAACCTCATTTACATTTTATTTTTGTTTGCATAAATAAATTTTCGCAAAAACAGTTTGTTCATTTTTAAAGAATGATGAAATTTAGCTGATTGTTCTACATTACTTTCTTCTCTATCCCGAGGTGCATCTTAATTCGCAAAAACGAAACCACGCGCAAAAAGCGTAGCATTTGCGCGCAAAGTAAGGAGCGCGCGCAGGCTCGAGTAAATTCGCGATGTTTCGTGCACTTTCGTTGCTATTCGAGGCTGCTCCAAGACTGACCTGCTAGCGAGCACTCAGTGCACAAGAGAAAGCCCCACGGCTGTCTCGGCGTGTATGTTTTGAACCATTTCGCCGCATCATGTTAATGAGTCTCTGTCAAATCTTACATCGGAATACATGCAGTGCGTTCAGTATACGAAAGAAAATAATTAGTGCAAGACATTTACCCTCTTGATCGGGTACCACGGTTAGTTCGAATTGTGCAATAAAGCGGAAGACGAGGAAGCAGGATGCCAGGCAAGGGCGGCAGGAGGGGCAAGTCTGGTGAGTAAATTCGTACGTGCAATCGATCGCGTACAAATGTTAATTGTTGCGTAATGAGTCGCGAGATCGGCTGCAGTCCGAGGCCCGTGCACTCAACCGATCACACGAAATTGCTATCATCGCGCCATGTGACTGCCATGCTCGATGACGTCACACGATGAGGCGCGCGCTAGCATCTGCGTCGCAATTCGCATGAGCCGATCGCCCTGAATCGCGCTGAAACTGAAAAAACCGTTACCTCCTAGCATCATTTAAATTTTAATTTTCCTTTTAGGATTCATCTTTTTGCATTGTCTATGCAACTCGATAGTTGTTTCATATTCCAACGTTAACATTCAAATTGCGATAACGAACAAAAATGCAAATATGTATAGTTATAAATGTCAATTTGAAATACACTGTGCGTTATATCTTATTACATTGGAGATAAAACAGCTGAAAAAACATTTGCTTTTAGTTTGTTGTTCAGTTATTTTATTCATGATCTGGAAACACAAATTCTTATTTTTACTCATTTTCTTTCTCTTTGTTTAGATTCTCAAAAAACCATAAATAACTTGTCACGTTTATAAATAAATAGCTATACATCATATCTCAGATAATTTAAACTGATAATAAAGTGTTTAATGAAATCATTTCTTAGACATATGTCAATTATTTTTTTAGATTTGTTTATAGTAATTTTGTGTCAAATGCTCGATATTTATTCATAGTTTCATTGAACTGAAAGAATTTAAATGATCACAGTTGAATTAAAAGGATTTAAAAATAAATCGTATTGTTACTAAAATAACTTATATATTTATTATTATTATTATTTATTTTCTAATCAATAAAATTGATTATATATGAAAAAGACAAATTTATCTTTGTACAAATTTTTGATTCTTATATAAGTTCGTTATAATCGCCTTTTGAAATTTTATATAACATTTTATAATTGAATTACAAACTTGATTTATTAACTAATGTCATTAAAGTTTTGTTTGAACTGTTTATTTGACCTTGGCTCAACAATAATAATGAAATGTTCATTAGCTAGAATGGTCTTTATATAATATTCACTTTCACGACCAATCACTTCATTCTGTATAGCTTAACATATGTTTTGCCAACCAGGTGATTTAAATCCACGGTTATTTAAAAAATAAATGACTCTATTAACACTTATTATTCTATATTTTGTGCGACAGAAAATCTCATTTTTCTTAAAGCTCCAATTGTTCGACGCGTTTTGAGTTCTGCTCATCTACTTAGTCTTGATCCTATAAATTGGATAAACTATAATTTAATTCAAATATTGTACTGAAGTGAAATAGAAAGCAGTTTTTGTAACAATCTGAATGGAAAGTACTATTTATAGGAGCTTATTTCTTACAAACGATTATTTGTCAAAAAATAAAAATGGAAAAATATTTATCAAACATGATTAATTGGATTTAGTTTAAACTCTTGAAGAAAGCATTTTTAGATATCTTGTTTTTAAGTTGGTAACCTTAATTATGTTGCCTCCCAAGGTCTGCTTTTAAAGTTGTTTTATTATTTATGTGAAGCTGTTACAGTACAGACGTGTCACAAAAATTTCAAAGTTTTTCTTCCGCCAAAACAGTTTCATTCAGTTCATCATGCCTTATCAAAAATCAATGAGGAAAAAAAAATCAGGTACAAAAAATTACATGTCGAAGTATTCATAAACAGATATCAGGTGTTTCTAGATATTTACCTAATCATATCCACGTGTATAATGTTATTTCTTATAAGGTTTCTTTGATTCTAACCTAAGAGTTATTTGACACATGTTTAACTATTTTCAGACAAAATAGTAACTTAATTTTGTTTTTAATTAAAAACAATTTTCAAAATAACATCTAACAAATACTATTTTTATACCTGAAGTAGTCAAAACATGCGTAAACATATCTTCTTGTTCGACACAAAAGAAAGATATTTTTATCTCTCCGAGACAATTACATCCATCTTATCAATTTGTTTCGAATCGTTGCATTTATGTTAATCGAAGTGTAAATTCGATTTATCAAACTGAAAATTGGAATTCAAATATTGAAAAATTAAAATCAAATAATTTGTTCAATTCTTAAATTGGATAAAAAATGTGAAAAGTATAATTGAAAATAATTTTTTCAGGCCACTACAATGGAAAGAAGGCTGAAGTAGTATCAGACGATGACTCGGTGAACGATGCCTGCAGTGAAACCAGCGGCCATTCGGACGCACGTAGCGTCTTGGATGACGTTAATGACAACGAGGTAGATGAGCTGGCGCAGCAGGAGGCGTTTGAAGAAAAACTTAAAGAAGCCATCGATGGGTTGACGCAAAAGAGCGCCAAAGGCAGAGCCATCTGTTTTCAAGGGATAGAGAAGATTTTCGCCATAAAGTACGTACCGGATTTCGTAGAGGACCGTAAAATGACCATCACTGACTCCGTAGAGCGAGGTCTGAAAAAGGGTCGAGGCGAAGAACAATCCTCAGCAGCTCGACTTAGTACTTTACTCTGCGTACAACTCGGAGCTTTCGAAAGTATTGAGAATGTTTGCAAGGATCTCAAATCTGTTTTGTCTTTAATTGCTAATGACACCACTGCTCTCAACAGCGTCAGATCAGAAGTAAGAATAAAAATGGATATGATAATTCTTAACACCAGTTCGCCTTTTTTTTAACAAATTGAATTTTTCAATATTTGTTGAAATATATTGTTAATTAATATTTTAATTTTGAATAATGTTAAAGATTGAATGAGTAAAATTATTCACTATAAAAGGAAAATAAAAAATAAGAAATATAATAATCAGATGAAATATTATTGTTTGCACGTTCACGTGTAATCTCACTTTAATGTGAAAATCAAATAATTTTATACTTATACTCTTAATCTGGTCTTTATTAAGATTTATTATTTTGAAATTAGATCTTTCAGAAAACTAGAGTTTTCAAGTCATTTTTTTAAATATCGAGAAGTTTTTACATATAAAGGTTTCTATTATAGATAATATATTTTGGATTACTACCAAAATGATCATTTCCTCAAAACGATTCTTTTTACTTTTTGTTTATTATTATTTTTTTAATACTGTACTATTAGGAATTCAATAAAAAAATGTAGATGCTTTC
>JABFQD010004508.1:0-11715 GCA_022817045.1 Psix sp. ZL-2020
AATGAGGATATCTCGTGAAATACACATCAGATCAGCAAAATACAAGTTAATGTGATTGATATTTTTCAAAAACTATTCAATAACACCACCCACCTCCAAACTTGAGGGATGGAAATGGACATTATTTAAAAAATTAGCGATACAATTTTTACATTATTCAAATAAATCATTATTAATATAATCATTTTCAAATTTCATCATATAAATCATGAAATATTCTTTTTATCGATGAAAATAAGCGTTAAAAGTTATTTTTAAAATTAAGTTATTGAATCAAATTAAATATACCAATTTAATTGAAAAATTTTTCCGATTTTTTTATTAATTAATATTTTCGTTTTTTAATCGTATAAATAGATACCTCCAATAGGTCAACCTAGTAACAGCGCTTTAAAAATTAAGCGCCAGAAGCAAAAGTTTTGATGTAATCAGATAAGATTATAATAATATATGATGAAATATTGATCATCAATAAAATACGTATGAATTTAGGCTGAAACGAAATATAACCTAATAAAGAAGATTCCATAAAATTTTGTTCAATATTTATTACTAAATAAATTTTAAAGATAAATCAATTCGAATGTTTTAATTTTTCTATTTAAATACATTGGTTAGAGTAGTAACGACAATGTGAACACAAATGAATGCTTTTCTAAAACAAACGTCGACGCATGTTGACATTGTCGGTACTACTCTAACCAATGTATTCAAATAGAAAAATTGAAACATTCGAATTGAATTATCTAACAAATTCATTTGTTAATAAATACCGAAAAAATGCATATTGAATTTTTATTAGATTATCTTTCGTTTCAGCCTAAATTCATACACTCTTTATTAAAATCGTTTAGACGATAACTTTAAAATTAATAATATTTATACAAATTGAAAAAATATCATTTTTGCCGTTCTAACCTTTTACTAAAAGGAAACAATTTTTTATATTTCTCTTCATTATAATAATTGAATAATTGCTAACTAATTAATACAGTTATATAACAATAAATAAATAAATAACGGTATTATTGTATTATCTACTTTTGTTTATTTTAAAAATTAATTCTAAACGTCATTCAATTCAAGTTATTGTTTATAACTCAGTCTAGAGTTACAGACCAAAAAATGAATTAATTTTTGTTCATTTGTGTTTTTATTACATTCAATGTTTATATATAAAACAAATTATTTAAATTGTCATTGTTTCGAATATTAGTTCAGTTCAATTTCATAGAGGGTACCACTTGTTTATAACGAGTTGGTTTCAATGATTTCAATAAATACATCAGCAAGTTCTTTTCAAAGAAACAAGTATTAAACAATAATCAATACTTCAGTATTTCATTATTTATTAAATTTCACGAATCATCAATCTTATACACCACTTTTAATCTCCATTCTTAATTTAATAAAACGAAAGTAAGTATTTTTGGTTAATATATGTAGCAAACAACTAGAAAATTTTCCTCCTAAAACATTTTATTGAGCGTAACATAAAAATTAACATAATGTATATTCATAAATATTAATTTATTTCATTTTACCATGTGTCTCTTTGGGTATAATATTGGTAAAATATTTGACAATATCTTTGACATTTTAGTTCGAGCTAGAACACACAAGGGCGCCACTTGGCTGTAACGAGTGTTTATTTCAATAATCATTGTCCACGTCAAGCAGTTTTTTTATAGAAACCGGCTCTTATAGAGCAGTTGTTTAGAATTACTTGATTTGATGCATTTTGTGAATTATATCTCGTACAGCTGTGAGGTGTTGATAACATATTAAGTTTGAATTAGTGTGGAGTGTATAAAAACTTAGTTAAATAAAAGGTTGATTTCAAAGCTACTGTAACAGCTCTTTCACTATACTGTGTCTTCAGTTCATAAACTAAAGTATTGTGCTTTAGAGGCTAATATTCCTTTCGTTCGTTTTTATGCAATTACTTGTACTTTCGTTTATTAGTTTCATGAATCAGATTTCGGATATCAAAAACTATAATTATGACAGCAAAGTACTGGTTTGAACACTAACTTTCACAGAAGTAAAACGCAATATAATTAATTACAAGCTAAATTCAGCTAACCAATCTTACATACATTATCATGTTTGGCCTCACACGAACGCTTTTTTTGAGATCTGTTTGGAAAGCTGTAGAATATAAGAAAAAGTATCGAATAAACTTTAGATGTTATAATTTGTTAAATTGCAAATCTGTTAAATCATTCGAGGTCCTAAGCAGGAATATTGACCATAATACACAAGTTTCTTTTTGGTGGGTCATAGACATTAAGCTGCATAATTTAACTATAAACCTTGTATCAACGTGATAAAAATAATATATTTAAATCATATTGTTCTCCTTAATTACGTAGTTTTCTGAACATTATTCATTTGATCTACAGCTCCTAGATAAAAAATAACTTTTAAAACATCAGCTGTTACAGAAAGTAATTGCAATAAAGAAGGAAAAGAAGTCTTATACTTGCAAAAGACAATGATACTACGGTTCTTTAGATAAGAAGTTTTTCATTTGATTAACTTGATTACACTTAAGACTATCTTAAGAACATTCTTCCTATATATTAATATTTTATTACGACTACTACAATGATTTATTTTTGAATTCAGTTTTACGCATTGCACTCCAAATGAAATCACTTTTTCGAATACCTGTAAAATATGGAGTTTTGCCTATTATCCTGGCAGTCTTGTTGTTTGCTGCGCTGAAGTATATTTTTTTGATCAATAATATGGAGTGCGTATATGATATATTTTGTAAAATGACTCAAAAATTCTCTTTTATAAACATACATTCGACGTAATTAATTCAATCATTATTCACAGCTTAATAACAATCAATCTACAATATAATATTTCTTTCTTTTTATATCCAAAATAAATCATGTACAATCACTCTAATAACTAATTCACATTCTATTAATTTCTCAATAATACAAAGGAACTGATTTATATTTTGGCGGACTTCAATCGTGAGTCATCACATTTTCCAAAAATCTAACACAACTGACCGAATCAATAACGTTATTTTAAAAGCACACTTCATACATCAATAAAAATGCAATTTTATTTTTGATCCTTCTGGCTTATTTCCAATATTATTTTTGTAAATAAAAATGCATTGCTATGGAAAAACTATTTTATGTTCGTTTTAAATGCTACAGCTCAAAAATTCAGATAGTTGTTTTTGTAATGAAAACAAAATATAAATCATTCAGATCTAAGTAAAAATGTCTCAAATAATACTTGAATAATGTTTATTTTTTTCAGCCATACTTATCACACAAAAATGGACAGCGACGACTCTCATTATACTCTGCCAAATGACCAACCTGTAGTTGTTCTACAATGCAAACCCGCATTTAATGCTCTGAATCTAAATGAGAAGTTCTACGCTCATTATTTGAGTAAAGCTTCATGGTATGGCAGCTTTATTACCCCAATTCAAATATCACCTGAATCCCCTTTGATACTTGCATTATTGCATAACATATTCCTTTTGGATCGAGACATAAATAAGTTAAAGGAAAATGCATTAGCGGCGAACGTTACAGAAGATGAATTTAAAGTGAGTATACAGTTTTACAATTACAAAAGTAAAACAATTATGTAAAGTGAACGAAATCTAGGTGCACATCTATGGACCTATACTTCATTTACAATGTAGATTCAATGTAAAAATTGACGACTAATTAAACAGTATAAGAGACTTTTTCATTTATGAACTCTTAATTAGGAGCATCAGTTGCTCGAGTAAAAGTGCAGACATTTTTTATGAACACTCGAGTGACGCTTAATTCTACATTTAATGGTGATATTCAGATTTATTAGAGATTGAAATGTGTATTCATACAAGATGTATAAAAATCAATTGGTACTTGATGAGTAGTGAAAACTTTTCATGAAAGCGCGTACTTCGCTTTCAAGTCTATTAGCTAAATTTAAATCAAAAACTGTTATCTCATTTATTGGAACAGTAAATTTCAAATAATGGAACAAAATAGTGGAACAGTTTTATTGCATATGTTAACTTGTTGAATGGAGTAAAATAAACAAATGAAGTATTGTAAACAGAATAATTGCACATGGTTTGAGAATCTATTGAATTGTGAAAAAATATTTTGATAACATAAACATTCCAAAAACATTATTTTTTCATTTTAAATAATCAAATTAAATTTGTATATAATAAAAAAAGGAAACAATATAGTTAATGTTTTTTTTATGCAAAGATACTAAAAAATGTTTAATACACAAAAATATAACTTAAAATGAATTAATATTTATTTATTTCGTAAGTATTCATATAGCTCATGAATGAATTGTTATAATTAAAAATTAATAAACATTCGAAGGCAAAAAAAACGGTTTTTTTCTAACCATCACAATAATTTCACTCTACCTAGTGTTAATACCTGCGACTCAGGTGGATAAAACATAATAATTTAGTAGAATCGATAAAATTGTTGATAATATGAATTTAATTAAATATTTTATTGATCAAGTTTTTATGAACTCTAATATGCATTTCATCATAAAAAAATGTATATACGGCTTAAAGCTTAATTTAAAAAACCAATAAAGATGAACAAACATTAATTTAATTCACATTTTCAGGCATTTATAGTCTATGCAGCTGGCATTTACGACAACATGGGCAATTACAAGTCTTTCGGAGATTCTAAAATAATTCCGAATTTACCGAAAGACAAGTTCGAAGCCATAGTAAAGTCGAGTAAAGTTTACAAGCAAAATGTGAAAGTAGGAAAACTTTGGAAACAAGTGAAAAATATCATGTATAACTTAGATAACAAACTAAAATCTCTTGGAATGGGTGAGAAAGGAATCACCACATACTTTTCCTCAAACTGCACTGAAGAAGACGCACAAAAAGTTACTGATTTCATGCAGAGCAAAAAAATGGAAAGCACGAACACTCGTGTATTTAAATCCGTAGTTGGCAACAAAATTGTGTACGATATCCGATTAGCTTCAATCGAGACTAAGGATCAGCCACCAATAACTCTACCTGAAGAATCCTACAAAAATGCAACATTCAAAATCACTCGTGGAGATTACAGTCCTTTCCTAAAATATGTGGTGGAAAATCTAAAGAAAGCCATACCTTATGCGTCCAACGACATCGAAAAGAGTATGTTAGAGAAATACATAAGTCACTTTGCCGGTGGTTCTCTGGACGACCACAAAGATGGTTCTCGTTACTGGATCAAAGACAAAGGTCCAATAGTTGAAACCTACATCGGTTTCATCGAAAATTACCGAGACCCAGCGGGAGAAAGAGCCGAGTATGAAGGTTTCGTGGCAATTGTCGATATCAACATGTCGAAAAAGTTTGCAGCTTTGGTCAGCAATGCTCAACAGTTTCTGAAACTTTTACCTTGGGGCCAGGACTTTGAAAAGGATGTTTTCCTTAAGCCAGACTTCACCTCATTGGAAGTGTTGACCTTTGCCGGGTCAGGTATTCCATCAGGTATCAACATTCCCAATTATGATTCCATCAGACAAACCGAAGGTTTCAAGAACGTGTACCTGGGCAATGTAATTTCTTCCCCGATACCCCAGGACTCGTTCCCCTTCCTTTCAGCCGAAGATATTGAGATGGTCCAAAAATACAGGCTGCTTAGTTACGAAATTCACGTTGGATTGCACGAATTATTAGGTCATGGAAGTGGTAAACTGTTGCTGCAAAATAAGGATGGTTCGTTCAATTTTGATAAGGATAAGGTGATCAATCCATTGACTGGTAAAAAGATAGAAAAGTATTATCTTGACGGCGAAACTTATGATTCGAAGTTCGGTGGTATGGGTAGTTCGTACGAAGAATGCAGGGCTGAAGCAGTTGGATTGTACTTGAGTTTGGATAAGGATATAGTGAAGATCTTTGGTCACGAAGACAAAGAAGCTGATAATATTATTTACACCAATTGGCTGCTGTTGATGTGGAATGGAGCTGCTAAGGCTTTGGAAATGTACCAGCCAGAAAATAAACAGTGGCTGCAGGCTCACGCTAGAGCTAGGTTCGTTTTGCTTCAGGTCTGCTTGGAAGCTGGCGAAGAATTCATCAAGGTTGTCGAGACTGAGAAAGAAAAGAACTTGCAGCTGGTTCTGAACAAAAAACTAATTAACACTGTTGGCAAAAAAGCGATCGGAGAGTTCTTGAAGAAACTTCAAGTCTATAAAAGTACCGGAGATGTTGAGGAAGCTAAGAAGCTGTATGACAAGTATAGCGAAGTGTCAGATAATGGCAAATATCCTTGGGCCACTTGGAGGAACATAGTCCTAGCTCACAAGAAACCGAGAAAGTTCTTTGTACAGCCTAACACTTTTATCAGTGGTATGTTTGATTGTTATTATTATTGATCTGTTGTTTTCATAACGATATATTTTGTTTTGGACCTTATAACTAATTTTGGTATTTTATTCTTCAGACGACAGCAAAGATATTGTGCTCAAAAACTACGAGTCTTCTCCAGAAGGAGTGATCGATTCTTGGATGGAGCGATTCCCAGATGGGGAAACTATGGCAGATACTCTTATTGAACTTTACAAAAAAGACGCTCATTACTTTGAACTCGGAGATTCCGAATTGTAGAGTATTTTGACGTTGATTTTATAACGCCTGGGATCTTTTATTAAAAGTACCCAATTTTTATAAAAATATATTTATAAATTTTTATGCTACTTGAGCATTTGATAGTACTAATGTTGAGAGATTTAATGTTAAGAAGGATACAAACAAACATTCTGAAAAATATTTGTTCAAATTTTGTACTTTTATTATAATTCTTATTCAGAATATATATTCAGTTCAGTAATACACATTAGTTTCTTTATTGTATCAAAGAATCTTGTATCATGACAATAATTCATTTTCATTTCTTCTATTTCAAATGTGGAGTTACTTCAAAAATGATTTAGTCGTGCTTTTGATTCTTATTTTGATTTTTATGATTGCATGTTTTCAATTTAATATAAAATCGTCTAAGTTATATATAAAAGATTTATGACGTAATCCTATTACTACATATACATATCATGTTTCTATGCAGTTTACAATATTCGATTTTCAATGATAGCTTAAATATGAATATAATATACTTGTATCGGAATAATATTTGTTATATTTCCCGTTTTCATTCACAAAATTTAATGTATTGTTGTTTTACTTTTTATCATTTTTAATGGAATTTCTTTAATCAAATTACAATGTATGTTTTAAATTTAAAATTTGAAATTTAATAATGCTTTCATATTCAAAAAATATTATATTAAATTATTTAGAATAACTTCTTTTTTAATATATAAATACACGAATCAATAAATTCTTAAAATACAACAGTATAATGACAAAGTTATGTATCTTGTAATTATCATGAACATCACGTATAATATATCTTTTGTTACATAATTAACATTAATAACAAATTATGATTCAGCATTACTTTGTAATTTGGCTGTTATATCTGCTTAATGCCATTTTTAAAATGGGACAAACACAATGCTGTTTTTCCTGAAAATTGTATTTAATAATGAAGAAAATCACAGTTTAATTTTGTATCACATTGATTTTTATATTTTATGGCGTTTATTTACACCATCTGATAAAATTTAGTTTGTTCTCATGAATTAAAAATCTTTGAAAAGCTTTTTATTATGTGCATTATTGCATGTTATTGATTTAATTAACGATACTTGTGTTACAAAAAGACTACTTATATTGAGATTCATTTTTTTTCCAGTTTACTCATATTATTAAATTAATAATAATATTTTCGTCACTTGTGCATATGAAACACAGATTCTACTGCTACACTCCCTTTCTTTTTAGAATTAATCTGTGTTATTATTTGTACTTTGTAAAAAAAAATATCGTAAGCATCCCAGAAGTGATAAGTGATTACGTTTTGGGTGCCATTTCTCCTCAGAGAATAATCGCTCGTTTTACACTCTCGGCGCTTAATATCCTTTTTGTACTCGGAAGTTTTACATAATACGCATTAGTGTGTAAAAATCTACATTACAATTCTATCTAAGAATGTGAATTTACATTGACTCGTAAATATGTTTATAATTATAGTTCTTTATTACTATGTTATTAATTTTTACATTCGTGAAACAAAAACAAGAAGCTATTAAGAAACAATTACATGGTTCTTTTTTAATTAATTGAATGTTTAATATTCAAAACAAGTTGATTTATAGCATTAAATTTATAAATTGTAAGTTCATTCTAAAGGTCATGTTATTCTGATTATCTAATTAATACATAAAGCTAAATAAATATGAAGGTAATTGGATTCAATTGAAATATTTTTCTGGCAAATTTTATTGATAATTTCCAGTTATTTTTAATTGATTGCCAGAATTTTAAAAGCATAATATTGTAATAATATATATTTTAATTAGAAAAATTAAACAAAAATTATTTCTTATTTTTATTTTTTTTTTATAATAATCCAAGTCAATACAACAGGTCAAACATTATGAAAAATTTCAAAATTGTATGCAAAATTCCATGAAGTATTTACTCTAAGTCTTAAAATGCTAAAAGTTATCTAAAATGTCTTGGAAAATTTCTTGAGAATTTATCAAAGAATATTTATTATACGCATTTATAGCATACACTAAATATGAAATAAGTAGAACAAAATAAAAATGGTTAAAATCAGATTTTTTAACATAAAACTGAAAAGTCATTTATCAAAAGGTAGTCATTTATTTTTAGAAAAAAATCAAATTGAAGATTGAAAGCAAAACATAAAAACAAACAATTAAGTCACTGATATATCGTAACATGTAATGCAATAGTAATTAAGATTACGATAAACATTTATCGTAACTATTACAAAACACTTATTTCAGTATAAACTCTCGAAAATGGAATAGTTTTTAAATTAAAAAAGAAATAATAATGAATGATTTTTTCGATAATCTCTAATTAAAATTTATCAATTTCTAAGAATTAAAATTCAAACAAATATGAGAGAAAAACCAAATTGCAACCAACCGCCAACCGGTCATTTTATAATATAACATTGAAGCATAAATTCAGTTAAATATGTGGAACTTATTTGAAATTACATATTCATTTCAGAAATTTACGTAGTTTCAAAATTCATCCAATTACACAAAGAATTTGAAAATTTGCTGAATCAAATTCTGGTCTGAAAAGATCCCATTTTATATTATAAATTTAAGTCGTGAAATTGCATATCATGTTTTATAATTACCGTTGACATAAAGAATTTGCAGACAAAAATTGCATGAAATAAAAGTTTTGTAATTTATTAATTGATTTCAATAATTTTGCATACCATCACGACTTTTCATTCTGCTACTAAGTCAAAAGTCAATTTAAGGTAAAATCTACATGAATTAACCATTATCTATTATAAATGTAAATCCTATTTAAATTCTGCATATAGGTATTCAATAAAATGTTCCCTTTTATTATCATTTGAATCGCTTTGTAGTAATTTCGCATTTCGAATGAAACAAATTATCGCATTTAAACGTAACGGTTCAATTGTCCAGACGACAACGATTAGTCAAGCATCAAAGTATGAGTTCAATATCTCATCGTTTTTTTCCTCAAGTTAAAATGGCCTATCTTAAACAATATTTACGCGAAAAATGCGCCAGTGATTAAATTCGTTGGCTGAGCGAATAATCGCTCGCTCATTGTAATTAATCACTCGTACATTATGAAAGCCTAAACAAAACGTTGCCTCTATAAAATCTGCTGGGACAAGCGCTTTTGCGAAAGCTCTGCGCTGTTACAAGAAAAGCGAGTGACCGTTAATCCAGCGTCGAGATAACATCTCTCGGTCAAGGTCAAGATTGCAAGATCTTATTGCGGGGGAGGGGAGTAAAAAAAGTCGCGACGTCGGCGCCGATAAATTGTTGCGATATGCGCAGAGAGCCTGCAGCCCCCTCCAAGGAACGAACACTCGGCTGAAAATTCCATGCGCTCGACAGGCAGAGCGTCGTCACGCGCCTTTCTTTCCTCAGTATAAACTCAACAAAGCCAGGATTAGCAAGCAAAGGTCAATTAACGAACTGACGATGGCTGCGTTTTGTCGACCACACACAAACTCCCCGACACAGCTCAGCACCATTTTTTTCGATTTGGACAACACACTTATCGAAACAAGGCGAGGCGACAGTTTGACCTGCAAACAGGTATAACAGTAAACACACGAATCATTCGCAACTGTCATTTGGTCGTTCAACTAAACCAGATCCTCGAATCTCGTATATAGCAAAAGGTCACGTGTTTGGCGAGCGTAGCAGACGACGCTCAGATCATTTCATTATTTTTTTCATTTCCTACATTATTCATTTTTTCATTTCCCCCAAAATTTATTTTTTCGCCGTATTTTTGATCGCGAATGTCTTGTCGAGTCAAGTCCATTGCTTGAGACGCCGTGATTTTGGAAGCGTCGATTCCCGTGCATGACGGTTTCTCCCGCGCAATTTGTCGAGACTACGCGTGCTCTTGCGCACATCAAATGCGCCACGATCATAGATAGTATCAGCTGTTTGTTTTTGTGAGATGTTTTGAGAAGAAAATGTGCGAGTTTATGAGTTGATGTAATTTTTGAAGTCAGTGAAAATAAAGTTTCCTAGTTTTTAGGTGATTTTTGGCAAGGTAATTATGATTTTAGATTTTTTCTAAGAATATATTGTTTGTAGATTTGCTTTGAACAATAAAAATAGGTTAGAAAGAAAGTCACACTAAGTTTCAGTATTATTTTGATTTTCTATATTCAAAATTAATTGTTGACTCGTTATTAAAAATGAATTTTTCATTTGGTACCAGCTAAAAATGGCATGTCTTTTGTCTTTACAATCAGAAGTAAAAAAAATTATAAAAGTATGGAATTTAAGGTTAACAGTTGTTGAATAATGAATTTTTATCATTCGTAAAAAATAAAGATATCGGTGAATTATTTCAGATTGATCATAAATAAGTTTTGTTTTATTATTAAAAAATAATAAACTATGAAAACATTTATTCAAATATGTTTTATAACACTCTGGACTAGAAAGATGAATTATTTTTGTTTTATCAGTATATATTTCAATTTAAATAGATTTATTGTGAACCATTGTCTAAAAATGTTTAAATATGTGTATGTGTGCAGTATATAGACACACATACAAATATTTCTATGTTTTTATGCATATACTTCTATGTATATATAGAAACCTTCGAGATATCTATAATTGAAAATGACTGGCAACATGAGATATGTTCATAAATCTATTCATAGTTTAACCAAACTGGGGAAAATATTCGTTAATTTAATAAAAATTTTCAACTATTTCAAACTTGTATTCTAAACTAATATTTAATATCTGGATAGTCAAATTTATTAATTAACATATTAATGATACATTTAGTTCTAAACTTTTAACATAATTTTAAACTCTATCCTATTTTACCTAAATCAAAATTATGAAAAGTTAATGAAATTCATTTAAATCTTATTTGATAATTATCATTATTGTATTAGAATTTATTTTTTCAAAAACATTTATATTCTAAATTTATTTTTTGTACAACTAATAACACGCAAGAAAATTAACGCTTTTTCTTTCAAATGATATGATAGGAGCACCGCAGCTGGACCTACAGTGATGCAAGAAAGGCAATATTTCCAGTCAAGC
>JABFQD010004509.1:0-11715 GCA_022817045.1 Psix sp. ZL-2020
GAATCATTGCATAAAAATGTAAAAAAATTGCATAAAATTAACTGCAAAAAATGTGAAATAAGTAAAATGATATTTGCAATGTATAATACAATAATTACAATTTCGAAATCTAACGTTTTATTACAAATAAATATGACTTTATGATTTTGTATCAAATTTGCTAGTATTATTAATTACTTTCTGTCTGTTTATTAATTTGAACTATTTAAATAGTTCATGATTCAACAAAATTAAATTTGTTGAACCGAGGGTTCACTTTTAAGGCAAATCTGATGACACAAAATTTAAAAGAGTCTAAATTTATGTATTACTTATGATAATTAAATAGTGGCTCTGTTAATATATTTGAATAACAATTTATTTAGTGTACAAAAAACATGTAAAGAATTAACTATTTAAACTAGAATGTTCTCTGAAAATAATGAATTTACAAGTTATAATTAATACTAAGCAATGTATAAATACATAGAATTTTATGTATATTATTACGTAAATTTACTATTAAATGAAGAATAGAAATCAAATCAAGAATAAACTTGTTAAAACATTCATAAATTCAATTTGTTATTTCACTCAAGTGTTTCCACTTAAATTTTTGCTAACAGCAAAGATTTGAATGTTGTTCGCATCTGAACTTGATTTTAACACGATTGAATAAAGCTACAACATCTAATAACTTATATGAACTATTAAAAATATTGTAAATGAATTTTTATTTATACATTGCTGTAGAAATATTCCTGTTGTAAATTTAAACGAAAATGAGAAGACATTATTCAAAATATTTGTCAAAGCATATTTATAGTTATGAAGCTTAAGAAATTCTTTGCTTGAATTTTAATTAACAATACTATTTAATATGCTCGAAAAATTGTTAGACTAATTAAAAAATATTTTCCTGAAGAATTTCTCGAGAATAATGAGAATAAATTTATCGCTGAAATTGATAAAATTCTGCAACCAAAAAAATGTAGTTTACTTCAAATTAAGTATTGTTCTAAAATTTATATATCGGAAAAAAGTTGAGAAATTACATGATATGCTCGAGCTGTAAATTGTTTTTATTACGATTTTTCGGGTCTTAGTTTTTATATATATTTATATAACGATTAGATGCCAGGTACACTCTAAGTGAACTATGTTAAATTTAGAAGTTTCTGTGCTAAGCGTGCAAAAGGCGGAGCAGGTCTTGACGAGTACAGACCCGTAGTATTAATAAAACTTGCACACTCAACTTTTTATTTTTATATATAATTTTTAATTTGTTTATAGGTTGTTTGGTGTTACACCACCTCTTATATGGAATTTCATGAATGTACATTGCGTAAAGTACTAAAAGATACCTAGTCAGGATCAAAATTTGCTTGTCATTTTAACAACTGTACTTTCAGTAATTTTGATTTTTTCATTTTAATTTTAAACGATTTTTTCAAATGAAAGTTTCAAATGAGTCCTGAAAAATTAAAATAAAGATTTTATCAATTTGGAATGCTTATGTGGATAATCGCCATTAATTCTGTCTTGAAAAAACGGATCATTATTTGATTGATCATCCGATAATTTTTGTAATAAAATGAAAAAATAAATTTAATCAGCAAACAACCGAAAATTTTTTTATCCCTTTGTGTGCTCTGATATAACTTCTAAAAATACTTATGCTCAAACTGTCTTATATAAAAAAGGGTTAACATAATCACAAGACTAGTTTTGTGTTGCTATAGTATAAGTTAAGATAAGCCTTAATCTTACAAATATATTATAATCAAACTCCATCTGAATCTTATCTTAAGTTTGCTCGATGAAACAAAATTCATTTTCACTTGAGGTAAAAAGGCGCTGGAATATTATATAAAAGCCTCACAAACGTAACTAAAATGATCTATCACTATCTTACGCTTTTCCGTGCTATGGCGATCAATATGAGTGAGATATTCTAAACCGTATACTTAGAATTATTTCTAATTGAATGTGTTTTAGTCATTAATAAGAATGCAATATTATGTATTCGAAAAAGCATTATTTTCCATTTAGATTCATTTTAATATATTATTATATGAATCGATTACTAGTCTACACTTATTTCTGCAAAACTTACTGTTTTTGGTAATGTATTTTTATACTAAATGATAATTGGTTATATATAGTATATATTTTGCTTTTAAAGATGATTACATGATCATTATTTTGTATTAATTAAAACTAACATGAACTTAATTATAACAATCTTTAGGAAAATTGTTTATTATAGTGTCAATTCTTATCTTTACATAATTTGCAAATATTTCACAGAATAAAATCTCTTATTTACATTTATTATTTTTTTTTATATCTCCAATATTTTTGTTAAAACCACGATTAATCCTTGGTATAATATATAAAATGATGTATCGAAAAATACAACGAAGCCTATTTACCCGCACGACTGTTATAAGAGCAGTCGGTGGTGACGTTGTATAGATACGGAAATGTTACGCATTCCGATTTCTTCGGTGTAAAATTAATTACATCGTCGGTTAATTATGTGACATTTATCTGCACGCTACATCTAGTCAGAAATCTCGTCAGGAATTCGCAGGATAGTGGATGTTAGATAGCTGGCGTGGCTGCATAGCACTCCCTGCTGTTACGCCACTGTATCGTAACATTCTGGTTCGTTATAGGATTTCTATAGCCTACAAGACGTACGCGCACCTTCAGAATTCCTCGCGAGACGAAGGTTAAGTGAGCAGCGTGATTTTACTAAGAAGAACGCACATCAAATCACATCGCACATTCTTACATCACGTTATCAACTAATGAATTTCACGGATATTGTCGAGTAAGGGTAGACAACGAATTAAATAAAATCATGGCAAACTCGTTAACTCGTTACATACTTTACAGCATAGTAGACTGAAATATTTTGCTGTGCTGGAGTGAAAAGCTTTTTTCATAACAATAATATTAAAGCTATAATTTTGGTTTTAAAATGGAATTTTGATATGTCGATTTAATAATTTCTACTATAAATAAAATTAAAAATATAAATTTGATTTTAAGACTCTGATTTTACAAGTACTATTTACAATATTAAAAAATGTATGTTATGTTAATTTTTAGCTATAATGATATTTTACAAAGCATATTTATCTACAAATAAAAAAAATAAAAATTTGTAATACCTTAAGTAAACCTTGAGATCAATACTATTTTGTCTCAAGTATAATAATATCATGACGAACGAAAACATTTTTGACATCGTTATTATAATATTTTTAAGTCATCTTTAGTAAGTATCTTTATTAAATTGTTCATAAAATAAAAACATAAAAAAGATAAAAACACAGCCGCCAAAAATAATTTTGTTGGAATATTTTGAACACGTTTAAATTTCTATTCCGTCACAATATAATGATTGCTGAATTTAAAACAAACGTAGTCTGTTGCATATTAATGTGCAATAAGCGCGGAAATTTAAATACATCGAGAAATGAATAAACATAAACATCGTTCAAATTTAATATCTCGGATATAGATAGACGAAAGTTAAGGTTTAAAAATTTCGGTAAAGTTGCCGAAAGGAAGAGAATAGAAGGGTAAGTTCTTGAAACAAGAGAATAATTCAAGCGATAACTTCATCGAATTACGGGCAACCTGTTCCTAGTTTACTAGTCACGGATACATTAATTTATTACATTACACATTGTTAGCCCCTAATATTTCAA
Source organism: Psix sp. ZL-2020 (assembly GCA_022817045.1). NCBI lineage: Eukaryota > Metazoa > Arthropoda > Insecta > Hymenoptera > Scelionidae > Psix > Psix sp. ZL-2020. The sequence goes on from JABFQD010004509.1 coordinate 3,705, forward strand.
AGTGCATCACTTAATAGTATTATCCCCACTAATTTTGTCTTTTGCAAATTACGAAAACTAACTCAGCTGACAACAACAATATTGTACATAATATAGTGGCTCTGTTGTGACGATTAATATAATCTTATTTGTCAATTCTAATTCATAATTATCGCTTTAATTTATACATTTTACAACTCAAAAATGATTTCAAAATAAAGTTTGAACTATATTATAAAAGTCAGAAAACATTTTGAAAAATGAATCAGTACGAAAACAAACATAAAAACGGGAGAAATAAATATTATATTAATCTAAATGAGATATCAACACAAATAAATGATTCCATAATATCAATTTATAATTGTATAAAAATATTCAGTTATAATTCTAAATTATTATGATTTTCTATTTTGATATTGGTAGATATTTGCTGAGTAAAGCTACTACAAAAAAGCAAAAATATAATTTAATTAGTTTCTATGATATTTTTCACTTTTTCTGAGAACCAGATCACGTTAAAACACGTCTCAAAAATAAGCGAATGAAATCGGTTTAACGTGAATTCTTGAATTTCATGAACATGAAATTATTCTGCCTGTAGTTTGTTGATTTAAGAAGAAATCATTTTTTCTGATTCTATCATAATAAAAGTCCTCTTTATGTGACAAAATAATTCCTACTCGTTACCGTTCGTTATATGACTTCATTTAATTCATAACGTGGTATACTCGTATATTTATCGTGCAATAAATTTTCAATTTAATATATTATAAATGTAATGTATCAAGTTATATCTATCATATGGTCTAATAAATCTTATTGTCATTGGGAATAATACGGCTGTATTCTATAACTAAAAAAATGAAAAGAGGAAGATTATGACGATATTATAAGTTCGACGCCTTATGCATTGTATAAATTTACATAAGCGCTAACAAACTAACATACAGTCTCGCGAAAATCTAATATATAATAATTATGTTTAATCTTTTTTTTCAAATAAAAATGTCATGTAAAATTGCATACCTTTTTTTGTAAGTATTTTAAATTTATGTGTATTTTAAATAGTACATTTTAAAAAGTATGTATTGGATTGATTCCAATGTAACAATGTTTAGTAATGAATTTCAAATTATTATTTAAACAGAATAAAACACCAAATTAAAGTGAAGTAGTTTATAATATAGTTACATTCTGAATAACTGAGTAAGTAGTTGTTCAATAACGTTGAAAGCAAATATTTTCTGTTTCGCACGAGTGAAAAATCGCTTTGATGTAAAACATTGTCAAAGATAAATTTTCTACACAATTACATTTTCATAATGTAAATTTCTTTTTGTTCAACTTAACTATGTTAAAGAAGGTAGATGTTCGCAAACCAAAAATAAATTAATGAAAATTCACTTATTCAATGTAATAAACTAAACACATGGATAATTAAGTAAAATTTAATAAAGCAATAGTTTATAAATGTTTGCTAGCTTGAACTAAAAACAATAGACAAATTCGTAAGCCGTATAATGGAAAAATTATGATTTATTCTTTTTTAAAATATCGCACAGTTATTGGAAATTGTAATGATACGATTATCTTTGACTCGCGATTAAATTAAAAAAAATATTTACATATATATATTGCTTTGTCTTCTGAGATATCAGAAAATTCGATTTTTTTTATTTATATGTCTTCCTCGTAGGAATAAAATGTTGAAATTGTTATTCTCAAAACGGAATATGAATTAATTTCAAATAGATCCACATTTATTATTTGATGAATTAAATCAAATCTACACTGTATTAGATCTTTATAAAACTTGATTTCATTTACGCGAATAAATTATGATTAGATAAACCAAATGCATTCGCGTCGGGAAGTATTTTCTTATAAGAATAAAGTACTACTGAACATCACGTAATGTAGGCGTAAGCTCAATCGGTCTAAGAATGACATGACAATTTATAAACTTGAAGCTTAACATTTCATAATTTTTTTACTTATTAATGTTTGTTTAATTTATGTGAATCCGAATAAATAAAAAACAATTTATACAATATTTTGTAATCAATATTTTGTTAATATTTTATATTGTAATCTAATACTCAAATCAAAGTTTGAAATCTCCACTTCAAGGTTCTCGTAAAATAATCGACTATAACACAGGTATGGTTACAATAAGCTCTGATATAAGTATGACAGTACTAAGAAAAATGTGAAAATATGGTATTCACAAAAAACACAAAATTAAACATTTAAAAATTTCGCAGAAAATAGCAGTAAAAGGTTTTTCAATGTAACAATTATCGTATATGATAAAAATTATAGATAAATATATATCAATAATGCAACAAAGACTGCATTAATAGGAGGGTTATAACTGACAAATAAATTGAATTTATATCTGTTTGTGATCAATTTTAATATATAAATAACTTAAGTACAAAAATCTGGATGTAAATGAAAATATTTTTCATACTGGATTCATCCAAAATTTTGCTAGTTGGCACTTCAATAGCACTATAAGAAATCTTTTGCTATAGAGTAAAACGATTTAACATGACTTCGATATGGTTATGGTACCACAGTTTTTAATGTTAATATTAAAATGTCTTCAAATATGACCATTCAAAAATCATATAAATTCAAAGTTCAAGCTTATATTTTTTCTAATACGTGTCATTTAATCTTATATTTATTGTTTATTTATGAGTTTTCATGTGTATTATAGAAATGATCTATGATATCTTGCACCTGAAAAAAATAAAAAAGCTACTTTCGATGGCATGATCTCATTCTTCAGGTTTCATGTATCGTAAGCAGTAACTGATATCACCTTATATTATGTCTAGCTATAGGATTGCCATTGCGGAGCGAACATAAATATTTCGTTGCCGAAAACGTGAAAATGAAATGTCTTCAAATTATTTGTCTTGATCTAACATCGTAAATGTAAAACTTGTATAAATAAATCAAGAGAAGATCTAATAATCTCAATATTAGATTTCCTTCTATAAATAATCTTTGGAACTTTCAACAATTTCATTCTGTAAAGTCTGTGAAACTTCGAATTACGGCATATAAGTAGTAGCTGCTTAGAAGAATGTTGAATCTAATAATATAATCAAAATAATAACCTTTTTAACTTGTACATGAAAATTTGTTTATGTATAAATTTAAAAAAAACATTTGTTTTTTCAATTTATGGTCTTCATAATTTATATAAGCAAATATAAATTACGAATATTTAAAATCTTGTTTGTTTTAATTATAAATTAAAGATATTTTTCGAGAAGAAATTCATATCAATTTATTACACTCATATCAGTTAGAATTTATTGCTTCAAAGAAATAAAATTGAAAACTAATTTTTCTATAATTCATCTTATTACACCAAATTTGCTAATACAATTAAACAAATTTAATTTTATAATTGTGATACATTACAATTCAAATTTCAATGATAGAAATAGTGTATTTTAAAAATTCATATTAAATTATATTAAAATACATTACTCTAACAATAAACTTTTGCCAAAAACTATGTAAAAAAGCAACCATGGAAGCCAACATAAAACTTGCGAAATATAATTCAAAAATATATAACATATTACTTTTATGTTATACATATTTTTGATATTATGTTTTGTTTGTAACAGATTTTTACATATTTGATGAAGAAATTATAAAAATTTTGAAACGTCAGTACAACAATATTTTTTTCAAAAAGTTGCTTTAATAATAAAATCATCCATTTATAACAAATAAAATTAGAAGTTTTTTATTTTGAACCAACGTCTAATGATCATCTGTTACAAACAACTCATTAATTATAAAAATATATTACAAATGAAAATAACCGAATATTTTGAAAGTAAAAGTAATAACTATCATAATTGTTAAAAGTCTTGGAATAAATAAAACAATGCGAAAAGAAAAACTAATGAAAAAGTTTAGAACACAATCATGAAATAAGAATTCTTAATTCATCATCGAAATAAGAACTAAAGAGATCAGTAAATTGTTATAAAGTTTTATCATAATATAATTGACAGATGATAATATAGTATTTCGAGAAAAATTACATTCTATGAAAAAAAAGTCAAATCTATAAAATATTTCATAAGAATCATTTTAGTCCAACTGAACGGAATCAGTAATTATAAAAAAATAATAAATCGAGAACTTGAAATTTTTATAAATAAGCATTAATTTCAATATATTGTTATTTACTTATTATAGTAAAGATAATTTTCATTATATATATTGTAATAAAATAAATGCAGAATTGATTTTAATATGAAAATTTGAAATCCTATAAGTATAATATAAACATACATTTATTTATGTGAAATTTTTTTGTTCTTATAATGCTATCATAAAAACAAACCGAAAATGATATTACTAGTTGTGCGTACAGCAACAGAAAAACCATCACTATGTAATTTCACATTATGGGTAATCTATTTACAAGCATAGATCAACCAAAAACTCGACAAAATGATTTTCGATGCATATAAAGTATCAATATAGGATCTTTCTGTTATTAAAATGTTAGTGCTTTTATAAATTGTGCTGACTCATTTAAGTTAACGGTAAGCTTAACTGTGGTTTTTAGTGCTCTCTTTATATTCGAATTGATGATGCGATGTATATTAAAGAGTATTAAGGCTTTTTTTTCCATAACTTGTTGTCTCGAACGTTCATTTCACGCCTTAGTTTTTAAATTATTTCTTAGATCACCCTCAATTCATTTTTCATTATGAAGATAAACAATTGATTAATTTTCGCAAATATTGTAATGTACGTGATTAATAATAGTTATATCTTATAGTTTCATCCTCCATTTGTGTTTTAAGTACTTAATGAGGAAATTTACTAGTTAACAATATAATTTTATTCTTCATTACACCACTATATCATTTTTTTATTTAATCACCAATCAATTTTCTCGTCAACAATATTAGAATTTAAAGCATAATAAATTCCTTTAACGCGAGGAAGAACGAATAAATTAACAATCTAAATCATGCATGAACCATACATGTAAACTTTTTTATGACCTTCACATTGGTCAAGTTGAAAAACCTGAAACTTTTGAAAGACCGGAAACTTTTTGGACTTATTGATTTACGATAACGGAAAGTAAAATTTTGCTTTTGGTACATACAGAATCCAAAGTCAAGCTCACTACTGACAGAAAATGTTCAATTTTTCTTACTACATGATAATTTGTTCATGATTATTTGGTTCACGTACCTTTTGGTGTTTTTTTTTGTCTTAACTGAACCAGTAATAATGTTATAAAAACATATATTTATATTATATCTGTATTATATATATATATATAATATATAAACTTCTTCGTTATGTAATACGTTGTTTGAAATTTGATCAAATTTTCATAAAAATATTGGACTTGACTACATTACAAGTGGCATTTAACATGGGGTGATAAACAAAGAAATGAAAAAGAAAAGCGGTGTGAAGTAAAAGGGTACAGAATTGTCTACAAACTGAATGAGAAATGTGATCGGCCGGTGTTACGTGATGCTAGTACAGCAGATATCTTTTCAAGTATATATCCTATGTATATAAATCAAGCCCCGTAAACCAAAGCGACCCGATAGTATAGAAGCTGCAATGGTCAATGCGAGCGGATATAATAGCTACAATTATGCGACACACACAAAGAGATGAATAGGTGAATCATTAATTATGTGTCAAATTACGTTTTCTCTGTGCGCGACACAACAATGCACTAATAAACTTAGAGGAAACCTGATGGGAGTACAATTTTATTTAATCCATCTATAAGAACGTTTTGCTAATTTTTTAGGGTAAGTCAAATTTACTGACTTTCGGCTGTGAAGCTCAAAAAAATAAATATTTTTTTAAAAACAGACATACAGAAATACAAAAATTCATTTTATTGAATATATCATGTTATGTATTTTACTATATATAATGAAGCTGTAGTATTTTTTGTTACCATGATATTACCATGATATATGATTTTTCTAATTAAACAATATTTAAAATTTTCGAATTCGGTCGAACATGTTTAATTTATACAATTATCAATGGTAATAATGAAATATTATTTGGTGTTTTAATTGCAACGCATGTTTGGACAATACGTCAATATTTTTTCATTATTATAAGTGCTTAATTTAATATAGTTAGTTTCTTCAATTAAATATGAATGAAACGTTACGTATTCATATGGGTGATTTATGAACCAAGGTCAATCATATATTTATGACTATTGCATGTACGATAATCTGCTCTCCATTCTTACTGACTCAACATTTCATCATTACAAAGCTCTCTGACATTTGCCATTAATTCTAGAGTAAAAAGAAATGCTTTTAGAAATTGGTATCAACTTTCTTTAATTTCATTTATTATTACATTTGCTTCATTTCATTCATTTTCAGCAAAAATCTTCATTACGCTTATTGAAATGCAATTCAAACAAACTTCAATTTAAAAAAATATACTCGTTATTGTTTACGGTTATAACAAATTTCAATTAAACTTATCTCTTATATTTCAATTGCTGTATCTTTTATTTCAGTATATATCTTGAACAAATGAAATGTAATTTATTAATTTTTTGAAAAAGTATGATAATTTCTAATAAACAAATATGAATTTTCATAACACGTTACATTTTAATTCATTTAACAATCAAAATATTTTGACAATGTTAGTAAACATAAAGTTCGATTAATATATAGGTATATCTTGTATAATGCATCTGAATTTATTTCAGACACACCTTTTGTTATTAAACAGTTATTAAACATGAAATTAGTATAATTATAATAACAGATACATTTTTTATATAAAATATATACGTGATTCATATATTATATTTCTTTTATTTTATGTACTGAGTTCACTACTAAAAAGTGTAATCGACAAATTTTTACAATGCTTTCAAGTTTTTAAATTATCAATTATTAAGATTATTATTTGGAAATTTAAAGTTCTGTTTTCATTTAGATCTTTTAGTTTCATAATGTGATTGTATAATATATTCAAAAAGTTTAAATTTGGTTTTGGAAACACTGAGAACGTTAATAAATATCCCAACTTAAATTGTCTGCATTCGAATTGCAATATGAAGTGTGTGAGAAATAGATCACCTACGTACGTAATTATTTCATTGCTTCTAACACGATATTTAGTTCTTTGCGAAGGTCATGTAATTAGACGTTGTAACTCCAGACAACCTCAATTTACCCGTTTCGAAACTGCTGTTATTATTCGATCAATCAAGTTTCCTTAACTTGAAGATTATTGTCTGTGAAAAATGATGACTTTGTTCTGCAAAAATCTGTTAAGATAATAACAAAAAATTGATATTTCCTATAAAGAAATACCAAAAAGAATATTAGATACAGTATATTAAAAATCATGAAAGAATCATTGCATTATTTTAGTGATTTTTGCTTGCTAAATGTATATTTTTTTAACGGAGCAATTTATTCAGATTTGAGACAGATATTTCTAAATATATAACTCGTGTCCATATTTATTCATGCAAATTGATTTAATTTCTTATACCATCCAGTTCGCCACATACCTCTCAGTACTGACCAGGTTATCTTGAAATTATGATGTTCTTTCGCCTGCTATAGAAGTACGTCTACTTCATTCAAAATACAAGTCCTGAAATTATAACCTCTCATATTATATCTCATATTAAACGCCAATTCATAAATATGTTTTTATTTTAATTGTTTACCAAAAAACTACAAAATGCTTTTTTGTGACATTATGATTTCTTCACACATTTAATTATATTGAAAATATTACTTTTAAATGAGTAAAAATAGAATATTTTTAACATACCCACGAAAATAATGGTTCTCCTTAAGTAGAATTCACTTATTATTTTGATATTTTATTATTCCAAAAATAACTTAATTTATAGCGATTTTCTTTTCACCTTAGTTTTACTTTTGCAGTAAATATCAATGTTAAAATTCCTCGATCATTTCAATTGATCGTTCCATGTCTTAAT
>JABFQD010004510.1:0-11714 GCA_022817045.1 Psix sp. ZL-2020
TTACTATAATGTAAATCGAACCTCATATTAGTACCAATTATCAAAAATATGTATCAAAAAGAGATAGAAATGTGGTTAACCGAGTTAAATTCTGATAAAAAGCACATTATCGATAATAATAAATATATCTTTATTATCCGTAGTTACTCATGTTTACACTAAACATTTTGGCTTATTGGAAACAGAATATAAGTTTGATATTATAATAAACTTTTTTACAAAGTCACAATCCATTTTGACGCGATACTCAAGTTAAGAACACGAAATTCAATCAATTCTTTATATAACAATTCTAATTTTCAGCTGACTGGAAAACACATTTTTTGATGCCGTAGAAAACAGACAGAACAGATATTCCTATTTCAAAGAGGATTTTTCATTATTTCTGAACCTATTTTAAATTGAGATATTACAATTCAAAAATTTCCATATTTAGAAATTTAACCCTAAATATTTGTCCGGAAATTCATTTTTTTATTGGCTCTGTAAATGTCCCTGATCGTGAAAAACTGCTTTGCAAAAGTGTCACTTCAAAAAACGAAGTTTGTTAACCAACTAAATGGCCTTTAATTCTGCATTTGTTCATATATATAAAAAAGCATATTCATTCAATACAACGTTTTTTCTTTATTCAAAACCAATTTATAAGTCAAAATCAATTTATTATTAAAAATAGCTCTATGTACATAGAACTGCTTATCTTATCGTTATGAATATATTTTACTAATGAAATATCAAATGAAAAAAATATTTTTATTTAGTTAAATCAGAAATTGAATTTTAATTCAATTTTTCAATAAAAATTTATAGCATTTTTTAAATTAAATTTTCGACTAGATATTCATTCGACTTTTTCAGTTACGTTTCATATGAATGGTGTATTATCACTATTTATTCTACACACTTTTTATAAAATTATAAAAATATGTTTTACGTAAAAGATTTGCAATACTACTTCGCGAGAAACATATTAGCGGATTCACTGATGCAAAATAATACAGTTTTATAAGAGATGACTTCATTTTGAGAGTTTTCTTATTATTGTTTCCATAAAAGTAAAGAACTTATTCACTAAAGTAATTGCGTCTAAGTCTTTATGCATCAAACAAACCAACAATTAAATATTATATATAAAGTGTCGTAATCAAATGATAGTTATTTTTAAAACTATCAAACCAAAAAAATGAAAAACAAACTTTTAATTATAACTCAACTTCAACTGTTTTTTTTTTCAACGAGAAAGAAGAATATTCATATCAATACTAAATTATACTATAAACAGTATGAATTTGTAATTATTTTCATGGATTACAAGTTTCATTAAAATTTTAATTGTATTAATGTCTCTACTGTTGGCAACTTTCTTCAACTTTATTTTGCTGTATCATTATACAAATATAGTTATGAACACGAATTAAATATACTTTTTTGTTGTACGTAGTTTAAAGAACATTTTAAGAGGCATATTGTTCATTTCTAAGATAATAAATATCTGTTTTTTAAGCTTTATGTAAGTGTTTATTGTATATGAATATTAGTAATATTTGGTATTAGAATTTGTGTAATGAAAACAATTTCTGCTGTCGTGCTAAAATTATTAAGCTACTCAAACATGTGATATACAAGTACTAATGACAAAAGATTTTTCGATATTTTTTAAATCTGTATAGTTAATTAAATTACACTCTATTAAAAACTATTATTATAAATATATTAACAACTCGTCGTAAAATGTAGAAAACAAAAATATTCCTTAACTTATTATTACGAGCATCAACTGTTGAGAAAACTCCTAATCGAAACAGTTATTAGTCGATTAATAATGAAATATTATTTGTCTAATATTTAGGATGTTTACTTGATTGTATCTAATAAAAATGAGTATTGAATCATTTTTCAGTTTCAATAATATTATTATGTTTTCCAGAAAAATATAACAGTATAAAACAGAAATGGATGACGATTCTATATTAAAAAGGCAAATCAAACATGTACATTTTATGAACTTTAACAGTTTTAGTATAGAATTCAAATATTTAAAATTGTGTCTTACTATGTTAAATCTTTGGTATAAACCACCACAACTTCTGCTTCGAATTTGTTATTTTATATACCTAATTATTTTCAAAATTGCATTAGTGGGCCAAGTAAGCAATAAACATTGTACATTCACGAATAAAACAAAGTCGTGATGCCGTTTATCTTAAAAGAATTCACACATATCAAAACCAAACCAAGTATATCTTATTAAAATAATGTTTTCAGTCAAATTGAAGTTTTTCTTTTAAATCATTTGGCCAATATAAACATTTATAAAAACTAGCAGACAATGCGTAGTCGGTACAGAGACTGTTTGAATATTCATTCATAAACTTGATGCAGACACTGCTTAGTATCGAAACTCAGGATCGTTCATGATATCATTTTACCAAGACTTTCCTAAGCCAATATTTTGGATCAGTTTAAGAACTTTCGCATCTCATCAAAACGAAACAAATAAAGAAGACAAATACATACATCGTTTATTTATACATAAATTATCATCAAGAACTTATGATAAATTAGACTGAAAAAAATCATGGCTGTCGTATTTCGGTACAGATAAAGGAGATTTAAAATTTTGTATTATTATATTATTAAATGAATGCTAACAGTCATATTGAAAAATGTAATGAAAACATTAATTTCTAAAAGACCAAGACCACAAATGCAAAACTTAGCGAGCAGCAATATTATATACATCGAGATTTTTTTATCTTGAGACACCTCTTGAAAACTAAGAATCGTATCAAAAAATCTTTTGAACAAAATTTTTTTGTTTCAGAGGGGCCTATTGGATAGTACCCATCCCGACCTGTCACCTCCACCCCCTGGGAGTGGGGCAACTTGCGAATTCCAAGTGAAAACCCCTATTTTATATAGTAAATTCAGGTTCTCCACAAAAAATACATAGATTTTGTAGAGAACATTTTGTTTGTTTTCCAGTAGATGGCGCTGTGGTCGTAGAAAATACAATTTTTCGCAATTCTGGTGAAGTATTATGATGGTATTTTTAAGAATCTTATCAATATTAATAAGAGTGAGCATCCCCAAATCTCTAATAGAGAACAGAGGGGGGGGGGGGGATTTACATTTCAAATCGAAGAAACTTTAAATTGCTATAACATCGTTAATAACATTCAAAAGTAAATTAAATAGGTCTAAAAAGGGATAACTGTTCCAAAATCTTGTTGTTAAATCGTTTCAAAATAAAGAACGAGAATAATTTTTCGAATATTTAGGTGAGCCCCCTTGCCTCTCATCAACGGGAGGCTTGTTTTAAGTGAATCCTCTTGCCTCTCTCAAACAGGGTGCTTATTTTAGGTGAGTCCCCTTGCCTCTCACTGTCGGGGTGCTTTAAATAATTATTTTAACAAGTGCTCAAAGACTTGGCCACCCACTTCAATGCATTTATTTATCAGCAGTATGAAAGATTTAACACAACTATAAAGTTTTTCGGACGGAATCTTACGACATGCAGCGGTAATTCATTCAATCATGTTCTCATGTGTTGTTAGCTGCTGATTATAAGCTTCACCCTTTAAGTGACCCCATCAATAAAAATAGGGGGAGGTAAGAATTTGTGATCTGGCAGGCCAAGTAACTCTATCACCTCTACCAATCCACCGGCCGGGGTGTACGCGATTCAATACTTCTCATGCTTCTCGATAATAATGAGCTGGATAACCATCATGTTGAGACCACATTGCTCGTTGAACGTTGAGAGGAAGGTCTGCAAGCAATAGCGGAAGTTCATTCTCCAAGAAGTTCCGATTTTTTTCACCTATTTAAATTATCGTTGACGAAATACGGGCCAATGAGTTTGTCGTCAATTATGCCACACAAAACATTTACGTTCCAAGGGCGCTGATGTTCAACTTAGCGTAATCAGTGTGGGTTTTCGGTACTCCAATAATGCATGTTGTGTCGATTGATTACATCGTGATTCGTGAAAGTTGACTCATCAGAGAACAATACTCTCGCGAAGAATTGAGGATTCCTTCGTATTTGCAGAACCGCCCATTAAGAGAACCTAGTTCGTTTCTGAAAATCATCGCCATGAAGCTCTTGATGCAAAGAAACATGAAACAGATGATCTTTATTGGTATTAAATATGTTCCAAACAGTACTCTGACTAATTCCCGCATCATGACTCATTTGTCGAGTACTGATGTGGGGATTATGGCCAACTGCAGCAAGTACCGCGATTTCATTCTGTTCTCTAGTAATTGTTCTTCGGCGGTTCCTTTTTTTTGGCTGAACACTTCCCTCGGTAGAGAATTGTTGAATAACTCAGTAAAATGAAGCGCGTGATCGTACCCCGTCTGGGAAACGTTGAGCATAAAGAGTGACAACATTATCAAGATTCCTGCCACTTTCTCCATAAATTAAAAACATTTCAATTTTCTCTTGCAACATTATATCATCATCGTAACCAGTACAACATACAATAAAAGTTACTAAGAAATGAAGGAACCTAACTCAAAAGGGTCGATTCGAACCGACTGAAAGTAGACCAAAAAGCGAGGTAACCTAATTCAAGAAGTCAAGGACGGTGCGTGGCGAACGGAAGCGGACAAAAAACTAAAGCAAATGATTCGCTCCCAATCGTTGCAGACCAGGATCTGAACGATGTGCATCCAATGGAATCAGACCATAAACTGAGAGCCGAAGTGCTCGGAATGGAAGCAGAACAAAAAGTGAAGATACGCAATTAACAAATATGGTAATTGAACTTTTCTTTTTCTCACCCCCTGGTGCAACTTCATTAGAATTGCGAAAGATTGTATTTTTTACGATTACAGCGCCATCTACTGAAAAACAAAAAAAAACTGTTTGAAACAAAATCTACATATTTTTTGCGGAGAATATGAATCCAGTATAAAAAAATACGGGTTTTCATTTGGAATTCGTAAGTTGCCCCCCCCCTCCCTCCCAGGGGGTGGAGGTAACAGCTCGGGATGGGTATTATCCAATAGGCCCTTCTGAAATAAACAACTTTTATTCAAAAGATTTTTTGATACGATTCTTAGTTTTCAAGAGGTGTCTCAAGATAAAAAAATTACCCTGATCACCGGTAAATATTTACCGGTGATCGCCAAATTTTGCTTTTTCCCCAAAACTAACAAAACTGGCAAACCGAATTGAACTAAAAATTTTCAAAAAATACCCAAATTAGTTGTGTAACGATCTATCTTAAGGGGAATTTCAGTATTTTTGTCTTTCTGTATTATACCTTAATATTGATTTTAGAATATTTTTATCAATTCTACAATAAACTTCAATCTTGTCTTAGCAAATGATATTACATCTTTCTTGACAGAGATTATTAATAGAAAAAAAGTTTATTCCTTGGTCATGATACTCTGTTGTTTGTTTAAATTTTCTGCATGGCACCTTTACTATGAAAAAACCTTCGATTTGACTAAATAACGCTATGCGGAAACAAATTTCCTTATATGTGGATTTCGAAAATACTTAGTTATATTTTTAGATTACTTTTATCATTTAAATTCAATTTAAAAAGAAGGTTTGATTCACACTATTTTTTTATTTTTTTCTTTGGAGACCCTTAGACCCTTAAAAATTTAGTATTTTATTACTTTTGCATTACTGAGCATCTTTTTCGAACGTTATGTCTTCTATGTTCTGTTTTCGTTATGTTTGTTTTAGTTTTCAGACAGGACGAAATATATAACTCACACATATGTAAAAACGTAAACTGCGATAAAAATTAGAAATGTTTTTCCACCTTCAAGGATTCGGCGGTGTTTTTTTTTCTTTTCCTTTTGACGACAAAAGTATTCACTTGATGTAAACTGATATTAAATGCAAGAAAGAACTTCATAAATTAATATAAAAGTGATAAAATTTTCATTTGTCAGCGGTTATAAAAGTTCAGTCTTTTATATAAAATATAACCAGGGGCCCATTTTTATAGCAAAAACCGATTCACCTGAATGAAATATTGTGGAAAAAATTTATTTAGTCGTTATGTCTATGACCATCTATGTTGACGTAATAGCGATGACCTTGTAAATTGTGCTACAATAAGTATCTTTAAATCGAAACTATTAAATGTTCCAATCAGACATTTTTTCTTAAAAAAAAAGTTAATCAAATTATTATTTCATAGAATCGAAAAATAAATACTATGAATAATATTTGAATATGTTCATGATCTAAACTACTGCTCTTTATTAATTAACCTTTTAGAAGAAAATAGTTATATGTTTTTACAAGGGCGCTCAGCGCCAGAATAACGGATATTGTTCCTGCAACAACGAGTTCGTAAAGAGTCGAAAAAAAGTACGTGTAAAAAACGTTAAATAAATGAAAATAATCATGAAGTGGTAGTGAAAACTAATAGTTTTCATTGCAACTCTACAAATAACTCTTCCTATTACATATTTGATTAGTCACGTTTGCTCATTCTACCACATTGATTCCGTATTAAATTTTACGGTACTAATATAACCAATGCTATATAATAAAAAGTTATCATTAATCAGTTATGCTGGATTATAGAAGTTCATCAGGACTTTATAAAAATGGGGAAGTTTTCTTAAAAACCACTATTAAAGAAGTAAGAGCATGAATCATCACTATAGTTTTTAAACATTACCAAATTATAAGAAGTCTATTATGAACAGAAACTAACCATCTAGTCTATGTTTCACTTAAAACAAATACAAATAATTGAGTTTTTAAGGCAGATATGACAAAGAATGATTAAACTTAAATACATAGTGAAGTCAATAACTGAAAAGTATGTCAAGAAGATATGCAACCAATAAAAAATAAAAGAGAACTAATAGGACAGCGTCTTTATTTTTATCACAAAAATATAAAAAACTCAAAACTGTTAAGCTCTAAAAAATTTGTTTGGCTACAGTCTATTTCAGATAATATTGTTAGTTCTTGAGATATACCTTTTATACATAGTGCTATGTCTGTATAGATTTAATCATTTAATTTTTTAATTCAAGTAAAAGGATATTGATATCATTTCTCTTTCATTTTACGCATTATGGAATATATTTTTTCAACGCAGTCTAAGAAATGTTCACAGAAAGTGTTTAACGAAAAAAATTGTGAGTGAATAGTGTTTTCGTAAACAGAGAAGATTCGTTGATCATAGATGTGAATAGAATATGAGACAAGTTATTGAAAACATCGGGATCAATCATTTATGATGCCCAACATTTTGTTCCCAGCACCATTTAGTTGGTTATGTATATTAGGGAGTAACCATGTGACCCACTAAATGTTTTCAAAGGTTTGATCAATATATCAGTAGGTAATTGCGCCAGTAATTTTTTCGCACTTAGTTTATTAATGATGGTTTGAGCTACATAATTTTTTGTTGTAATGTAGTCTCATCATTCTATGTCGTGACAAAATAAAAAAAGTAGCTCACTAAAGCTTCTTCGATGTATTCTATATGACTGGTAACAAGGCATTACACTCAAGATGAATAAGATTGTCATGAAAAAAGGAGAAGAAACATTTTCAATTATTCCGCGCATTATTTTAATCAAGTCGATAAAACAAAGAACGTGAGAGAAATAGTTCGAAAGCGAAGATAGATACGAAGTATGATATACCCAAGTGGAAGAGAACTATTCGAAGCCAATCTACTAGAGCATCCAATTTCCAAGCCCAGACACCAAAATATTTTACTTCTCCGTTTTTAAACTTTAAAATAAGTTTACCAAGTAACAGCAACTAAAGTCAGATGATGCTAAGCGGAGAAAGACAATCTGATTACCTAAAATTGTACAAAAAAAAAGCATCCATCATATTTTAAATCAAAATTTGTCGACAAATCTAAAAACATATGAATTTCATAAACCCATCGCTGTTATCAGATACGTATATACCGATAAGGTGATTGAATCCGAAAAAATTATGGAAAAGAATCATTTTCATGTCAATTAAGATTAGAATACATTAAGTTTTAAAATACATCTAGAATTTATTCTCATAAATTATAAATAAGCAAAATAAGAAAAAAAAAGTAATAAATTAATATATGTGCAAAAATAGAACATCTTATAAAACTATGCATTAATACTAAGTGCGAAAGAGATTAGAATAAAAGTTTTTAGTGTGGAAAAGCTACATATAACAATGACTAACTTGACTCCTACTGCTATGTTCACCTGCGAAGGTTGAGTAGGGGT
The DNA here is from genome assembly GCA_022817045.1 of Psix sp. ZL-2020. Lineage (NCBI taxonomy): Eukaryota > Metazoa > Arthropoda > Insecta > Hymenoptera > Scelionidae > Psix > Psix sp. ZL-2020. Next base: position 8,226 of record JABFQD010004510.1, read on the forward strand.
CCAGATTAATATTTTAATACAAACGACCAACTTTTATTGCAGATCTAGCCTCAAGTGATTACGAGTTATTTGGAGACAATAATTGCTTGGTAAGAAGAAGAATTAAAAGTAAGAAAAATCTTTTGAAGCTTGAATACACCTGGAATAAATAGATAGAATGTTAATTTGATAGACAATACTTTATAACACTGAACAAAACATATATCGTTTCCAATCAATAATGAAAATCAAACAAAAAATTCGACACTTCACTTGAATGTTTCCACCCAAATATTAAAATTGAAATAAAAAATATTGTACACATGCTTTATTTAGATAATTTTATATGTTTGTTGTAAATTTTCCGTTCTTTTGTAATGTCCCTACCTTGGAGAATAGTTATTTCCCTAGTTAATAAAAGTAACTCAAAACTACATTCCTCCAAGGACTCGAGGGGCATTGAAGCGCCGCGACAAGCTATAGTGACGTTAGGTAGGTCGTCATTGTTGAGAAACATTGTATTCTGGAAAACTTTGGAAAAATGTTCACGTTTTTATATAATATGACCTAATTTTATAATTTGATTTGAATAGTCAGCTTTAATTGGGAAGTTATCTAGTCATCATTTTTTTTAAGTTTTTTATAATAGAAACTTTTTTGTCTTCGTCTGATGCTCGAAAAGTGATTTACAACCTTCTTTGTTTTTCCCCAATGATATTGTATTGATTGACATATCGATTATAATAAACATTTCAATATAAAATAATAAAAAATAACAAAATAAAAGAATCAATAATAAATTATATTATTATTCATAACGAAATTCTTGTTAACTTTCTTATCATAATTAGTCAACATTCAAAACTAATTATAAATGATACAAAAATTTAATATGCAGAAAATATTTGTATGATGTTACGATATATTTTTCTCACTTACGCATGGTCTGGGCGCCTATTTCGTTTGGTTTCTTCTTCGGTTTAACGGCTGTAACAATTACATCACGTTATAGTCTTGTTTATAATAAACTTGATTATTATTTCGTTTTTCTGGCTTGAGTGTGTTTGTTTCAGTTCTTAACAGATTATGGATACAAGTGCGCGAAATTAGATGAAAATAAAATTAAATTATAAATTGTGATTGATAGAGAAATCGTGTCAAATCTAACGTCGAAATGAATGTAGAAAGTGCGGTAAACATTGATCCCGAATTGAAGTCTGTATAACAATAACTTGCAACATGTAACGACGCTTGAAAGAGGTTTATCTATAGTAGGGACTAGCTCGAAAAGCTATTATTCTATATATAAGAACTTATTGATGTTCTTATATAGTGTATCTGTGTAGTTAAAAATTTTTTATGTGCAATAAATTCACGTAATGCGTTTCAAATTCCTGCAGCTCTTCGGACGAAAATTATTGAATAAGACGACACACGTAAATTAGACACCCTCAATTTGGTTGAATGTGCTAAGAAGAGAGGAAAAGAATATAACAATAATTGTATGAAGAAACGAAATTCAAGATAGAACAATGGATCTTAATACCGGTACTATATCTGTAAGGAAACCGGGCTATGAACAAGTCACTACAAGTACAGGCAAAATGAGTCATTAAAGAGGAACAACGACAGTAATAATAACAACACTAAGCCGCTCAACTTTCGAAGTGTGCCTTGAGGTAAGAACTGCTCCAAAAAGCAGTTTCTAAAGATATCTCATCAGACAACAGAATTACTTGACCTGATTACACAGACGTTTGTGGATTGATATCTATTTCATTCCTGACATCATGTAGAATTCATCAGTAATTTCTCTCACTGGTGTGAGGTGATATATTTAAAGGCAGAAACAGAGGTTTTTGAAACCACAGTTGAATTTATCAGAGGGATAAAAAATCTAAAACGTAAGCTTACTAAACAATCTTAATCCGACAATTAGCAGAAATATTTGAGTCAAGGTTCTTGAGATTATTTTATAGAACACGAAATTATAAGCGAACTAAAATCAGATGTACTATTAGCAGAAATAAGTACATCGATATCAGTAATTCAATTAGGAAAGTGTAAAATATTATATGTGCAATTTAAGGCATATATTGACTGAATTTTGAATGGCATATTTTCTTACAAAAATTTTATGTACAATAAAACATCAAGGTTCTCTTGCTGGATTGGGAAAAGTTGAGTTCGTGTAAAGTTTCCTTGAAGCAACGTGTTGAGGATTTCACTTCGTATCTAAGTGTACGGTTCATACGTGTAATTCTACTAACTACTTCTCGCACTTATGCAAGACTTGCGGGTCATTTGGTTTGTTTCATTAATTTTGTCCACTGTCGCGATCATATCATGATGATTTATATTGTAACACGGCAGCGGCCAATGCAAAACGCACGGAAAACGCCGACGGCCGCCGGTTACTGGCGTATTATGCGGGGAAACGGGATTTCGTTGGGCGCCAGGACACTGAAATGATCACGGGAACGGAATCGGGCGAATCAACGGGCAAAAAAGAAACGATAACTAAAATCATTTTACTTATTTTATTATAAAATTTTACTTCGGAAAAATCTACCTTATGAACTACTATTTACAATGGTGCTGCCGTAAAATAGCAGCACCACTACGCAAAGTATCGCAAATCGTTCAAAAACGCCGAGAACCGCGCAAAATCGGGCTATTCGGTGCGACGCAATTCGCACCGAAAGTCTCATGAGCGTGAGGGAGACAGAGAGAGAGAGTGAAAAGCACGCGCGCGGGAAGAGCATCAACGGAGGCCGGCTACCTCCGCCGCCACTAGCCTGTTACATGTTTCTACCTACTTGTGGTCGAAATCAGCCGATTCCTAGCAAACCTGAGTATCCACCACCAAACCATTCTGCCAGCCAGCCGTGTCCCTCGTTGGTCGTCGCCTAGCCGTGTCTCTCGTTGCTCGTCGCCTAGCCGTGTCTCTCGTTGCTCGTCGCCTAGCCGACCATCATGGCCGCACGTGTCGCAGATCCTCTTGGTGAGTCCTCGTGGCACCTAAACTATACCGAACCGCGCGAACACGATCCCGCCGGCACCACAAGCCGGCAAGGAGAATAAACGTGGAGGAAATCCACTTACTTCTTGCTTATTTACCACCGAAACAAAGAAAAACGGGTTGGCGCAAACAAGACGTTTTGCGGCGTTTTCAATAGTCGCAACGAAATTGAGGCGCAATTTCGTTCCTTAACTGAGGAACGCTTTTTTTTCTTTAAGAAACAAAAGAAAATCATGGCCGTGGTCTAGTTTTGGCGGCGGGCAGCTTGGGTCCTACGGCGTCTCTCGTCCCGCTTCCAGACACGTCGGCAGGACGAAGGCTGGCCTGGAGCGTCCTGGAAATTAGGGCAACGAAGTGTGCCGTGGTGGTGCTTCTCCGGGCACACCCTGCAGGGCAGCATCCACTGCCCCATCCAGAGGCAGGAGCGCTGGGTGTGACCCCAGCGGTAGCACCAGGCACACTTATTGCCCCTATATTTATCACGTTCC
>JABFQD010004511.1:0-11713 GCA_022817045.1 Psix sp. ZL-2020
TGTGAAAAAATATTCATAAAAAAGGTTTTATTATTGGTAAAATAAGTAAATAGTCTAATCAAATGATATAGTTTTACAGAACAAAAAAAAAACTTTGTGACACAAACGCTTTCATTTTTTGTTTAAATATTTTACGTTAAAAATATTTTGTCATTTAGAAAACATGAACCGATTCACTAAACCGCAATGCACAATAAATTTGACACGTTTCATCAGCGTAGATCAATCTAACCCGAGCGATTCTTTTTTATCTAAAAAGGACAAAAACTTTCACCCAAAATGCGTCGAAATAACGTCGATCATCAATCGACTGTAAACAAAGTCAGGAGTCGTCGTAACGTCAAAATTAGCGCCGTTCAATGCCGAAACGTTGAAATGAAAAGCGGAGCTACTTTTTTCTATGACCTGAAAAATCCTGCAAAACGCAGAACTCCTTTTTTCGCCAAAATATCGCTACATTCAAAGAGCAAAACCGAGAATAATCGTCTGAAACATTGCCATGTCAAAAATACAATTTCAGTTTCCGTCTAATAATTTTTTTTCATTCACATTTTTTCCGCATATTTTTGTTTATGATTAATTTTTAACCCTTGTTACAATATCAGATTACAATGAAAAATTGGAATCAAAAAACCATTGAATTAAAATGCTCGTTCTCTGATTCCATAAAAAGCTTCGCATAAATCGACAGATATAGGCAGTTCACTTTTATCGCAATAAATGGATGCGGGTGACACAATAAATTAACAATTACACATTATTCGACGAAAAATCAACCTTCACTTTTTGAAGAAAATGCAAAAATTCCAGATTTCATCTGCAAATATATTATAATTTATATTATAAATTGAATATTCCATTCATACCTACATATACAGATCTGGTAGTAGACTGCAATTAAATCGATTGTCTCACAATTGCACTGTTTGATCAAATATATTAATACCAAAAATTCGTTTTGACAAACTTTATTCATTGCAATGACTATTACTTCAAATTTTACCTTCTTGCTTAAATATTTGAATTATATTCCATATTACTTTGATAAAAGTTAAATAATAAAATATTAATCAACACAGCGAAAATGATACATGCATGACTTGTGGATAATTCGTTTATTTGTTCTGCAAGAATGTCTTTATTAAGACTTTGGAAATCAATTTTTATCTCGTTTTTGAAATGCCATAAATGTAGGTACAAATATTGTAATATATTCAATCATTTTTCTTCTTGAAACGTTCTCGTCTTAGGTCTTGGAAATCAACCATTTGCCGAGTGCGAATTTTTGGTGATCACAAATCTTTCGATATCCATATCACACATCGATTCGTGGCGTTTTCGCTCTGGCTGAGAGTATATGTCGAAGCGAATCGTCAATATGTGAGAATTCCGGCGAAAAATGTGAATTCTCTCGAATGGACGTTTCATTACGTATGAGAAGGTGCACACTTTGTCGTTGCGCGCAAATAATAGTGCTGCGCTCCTTTTTGTTCCATCATTTTCTCTCACTCTTTTCTACGATATCTTTTTTATAATATAATACTTTCATATATTATTTCCACTCATGAAATTTAGTCTTGTCTTTAATAAACAATTGTACTGAATGAGTGAACATTTCGTTATTAATTTTTTAATAATACACATAAAACCAATAATAATTTTCGTAAACATTAAAAAACTTTCATATGATGTTTTCTGCAAAGGCGCATTTGGATATGCATATCATAAATATAACTATTATTATGTAGAATTCATACCATAGTACATTGCAAACTTCTGTGCGCGTTTATTGCAAATTATTTTGAGAGACAACAACACGGATTTAACTACGAAGGGAATCAAGTGTAAAGTTTTATGAAACTTTTCTTGTGACATAATAACTTTCAGCAGTGCGAAAACAAAAATATTACATTATTTATGTATTTGTATATTTCTTTTCGAAACAGGCTGAAAACGTCTGTTACATTTTGAGCGTAACTCCATTGAGAATTAATTTCATGTTCGATTCGTTTAGGTTCAATATTACTTCGCTAAATGAAAATCGATATACTTTTTGAAATACTTTATTCAAATGCAATCAAATGAATCAATTGTGACCGATTGGACACACGATGTTAGATTTAACGTATTGTTAAATTTAGTTACGATGAGTTCAACAACATTCATCTAATTGATGAAAAACGGTAAGTTTAGATAAATTTAAATTCGGCAGGATTTCAATCAGTTTATCGGTCTTCCATTACTAGAATTATTTGATTATTCAGCCATTTTATCATTAATTTGAGAAAGCAATGATATTATTTACTGAATATTCGGTGAAAGTGAATTATCTGAGTAGATTATTCCAATTCAAATATTAGGTTACATTCGAAAACCAATAATTGTTTACAATCGAATTTATTTAGTTACAATTATCGTGCATCATTATGATATTCTTGTTGTTTATAATTAAATATTCATAATCACAAAATTTAGTTATAGTAATGAAATATAAAATGTAATTCATACAGCTACATACAGGCACGTATGAATTTCCATGGAAATAGGAAACTGAAAACAAGTTTGAATTACACAAACAGAATTAATTATTAAAATGCGAACGATAGATATTATAAACCAAACGATAAGACTTACATTTAACTACACTTATGAAACTTAATCATACTATTAAATATTAAACGCAATTTCTAAACTTACGATCATCGAAGATCAATTTAACTAAAGTTTACACTCAAAGTTTATCGAAAGTCACTTGACTGTTTGAAAAAATGTGTTAAGTGTCGAACGAATTAGCATAAATCACAATGGAATGAATGTTTGCGCAATTATGCATGTAAGAAAGTCATATTAGAAGAGTCACTATCGTAGAAACTTTTTACGTTATAGTTATCGATTGAAAGATTTCGCTTGTCTAAGATTGTGTTGCTAACGTTTTACGAATGCTAAGATAAAACAGTTACTAAACTGTTACACTATAACTAAATATCTCATCATAGTAAAAAAATATTAATAAGATGATCCATGAAACAGTTATGGGACATTATACTTTTATACCACGAAGGTTGCAAGGTGACATTATGTTATCATCGAAAATAAAACGATGCTTCTTATAAGTGCTATTTTATATCAGTCCTACTTTTCAACAAAATCTTTTAAATTTTCTAGAACTAACACTCTCTTTGATAAGGTCATTCTCAATCTTTCAGTTTGAGTGTTATTTATAGATTGATCATTAAAGCACTGCTAACTTCACTTTAAGACATTTTACGTTAAAGAAATTTCTCTGTTATGAATTCAAAGAGCCGTATTATTGGTATAGGAATTCCGCTGATAGATCATAACAATGTCAAAGGAGTTTTTTTGAAAATCAATTATCTTGTAGAAAGATCGTCTTTGCATATAGTAATATCAAAATCATAGATGATTCTCAACAATTTTCAAGCATAGCTTTTATGATCAATTCAGATATAAGTCTAACATTCGACACATTTGTTTGACATCTATACTGCTTTGACTAGCAGCTCGTTTTCTTTGACATGACAAATTGGTAAGAATGCAAATTTCCCTTAAACACGCTATTTCAGCGTTAAGTATCTAGTTTATTGACATCTTTCGATAGATTTGGAAGCCAGCCTAATTCAATAGAACCCGTTAACTTTTAATTCTTCTAAAGTAAAATGAATCACTGTTCACATTGGCTTTCTCAAAAAAGGCAAATAAAAGAAAAAGGACATATATTCCACACATCATTTTCAAATTTCGACATTTAAAAACTTAACCTACATGTTTCCTGTCGAAAGTTTGCACTAGTCTTTCGATTATATAGAATTAATGTTTCATGATAAAATGTGGATGTAAGATATTAAAATTTCACCCGAAATTTTGAAGTTTCCAAGTAAACAGCTTTTAAAATTTGGCATTAAATTTGAATATATTTTTGACGGGGAAACTTTTTTATTTTGGAAAATAGGATTTAAAGTTTAACTAAGCTTTTAAAAAAAAATCTACTAAGAATTTGTTTTACTCAACTGGATCATTATTGCTATTCTTAGTTGGTTAGAACTAGTTTCTTACCAAAACTTCCATTTAATCCGTAAAATGTCACATCAACAAATAGCTTTTCTTTTACTTAAAAGCGCGATCACGAATAATCGTCAGGTATAGGTGACATTATATTTTCTGGATTAACGCAATGTCAATCCAGGCAGCATATACGCGTAAATACAATTGGAGGATACATCGAGGGATCCTCATATGGTAATCTACTGTCTCTCTCGGGTGGCACGAGCCGCTATTCTCGATATGATTAATGACCAGGGTGCGTGCATAATGCACGAGATCGAGAGACAGCTGCAAGTGACTTCCGCTCCTCCCACACCTAAGTTACGTTATGCCACGTTACGTTATATTACATCACCGCGCATTTACACGTAGCTATGCGTTTTAGAACACATCCATACATCTACAACATCGCTGAACGTCTCTTCCAAGTTTGATCTCCAGTTGTCAATAACAGACGGCTGTTGCGATATGCTGTATACTTATAGTCACAAGAGATAATTCATTTGTGTCACATTTACTATTGGTGTTGCGCCGTACTTCAATTATTTGCTTTTTTGTGCTTTCGATATTTTCGTATAAAAGACCGATTATATAAAGAATCGATCAAATTTTATTTTCCGCGATGCAAAATTTGCATCAAAGCGTTGGAGAAAGAATTCATTGCCATCAGAGATTAATACCCGAGAATTGATAATTTTCGATGTAAAAAATTGAAACGGTTATGAGAGCGTGTATGGGATTTTCGACAAAGATCAATCGAATTAGTTATATACGTCATAATATTTAATATTTTATGACAACAGAGATAATAGAGAACAATCATGAAAAATATTCCTATTAGGGGTTGTTGGTTTATAGTTAGCCACGATAATCAAATGTGAAAGTTCTGTCCATAACTTTAACATAGAAATGTGTGATTGCATGTAATTTCTTTTCGCTATATTCAAATCATTAAAACATTCGTTATTATTGATATATTTTTTAATCAATTTTGAGTATGACGGCAAAAAATATTTTAGTTCATTAATTCGCTTGAATTGAAAAAATTGAGGGAAATAATGTTTCCCAGCTTATCTTATCTGCTTTATTTTTCGGGAATTAATAATGGCACTGACAAATATATTCATATTTGAAATCCATTGTTTATTTATTCCTTAATTTCCGTTTGCACGTTCACTGCTGATTTACGACTTATAAATTTTCATATATTACACATACAACTTTCCCAGAAAAAATGATTTATTCGTAAATCGAAATGTTTATGAATTCTCTCAACCAAATACAATATTATTTTGGATAGTTAATTACTTGACAATAAAAATGAGAAGAATATTCCTTATTCTTCCAAATGCGGCGTTATTTTTGAGTGAATTTCGAATTGGTAGAAATTTTCGTTTATTGAAATGTTAATCATTATTTCTTTCAATGTCGGGATATGACTAAGTAATCGACTAATATAGATATTGTGTAAATATTTATAAACATGTACGCAACGCACATGAATGTTTACTTTAAACGGCATCCTGAATTCTCGTTTATAGTGATTTTGGGAGTAACAATTGGCTAATTAGATATTTGAAAACAACTTCATAGATAAAATGAAACTATTCGAATAAAAATTGAACGCAATTTTGTTGTTATTGCGATGAATTTATCAACACATGTAATAATAATCGTAACAAAACCGAATTTAGTATAATTTCTCTTGTTTACCTCGCAAGCGATATATTTTATCCGTTGAATATTTAAAATTTTAATTGTGAAGCGTTGTTTTAATTTTTTAATCTCACTCTCGGAAATGAATTCGTGTAACTGAAACCTCGTCGTATAACAAAATTTGCATGACACTCCGTAAAGTTAGCTACGTAATTTTCAATTTTTCTAAAATCGTTTGCAAAGTTTGCATTATATATTTCACAGCTGTAGCTGTTGGTAAATATTGCAAATTTGTTTTGCCCATATATAGTTTTGAAATAAATAAATTGTATCGCGCAGTCAAAAATCGCAGTTGCTAAATCTCGCGAAATCTCTTGCTGAAAAAGCTGGCTGAATAGTATAATTAGAGTTAGAGTACTGCAGTTTGTTATGACTGGCAGACCATCGAGACTTTACATGGACTATGCCCTCTGCGTGCTTCACGCGCGTCTTTTACCCTCGCTTCGTATATTTCTCTTTATAATTCCACTCGAGGCGCGTGATAGAATCGTATACAAGTTAATTGATAAGTCAGAATTTACGATCAATGTTGTGCAAAAATCGGAATTTCATTCGGTGGGACATTCGAATGTAATAGCGTGGACAAACACGCGCTAAATGATGTTTGTGAATGAAACGTAATGGCGCGATGTGTATTTTGTGGCCACAGCGGGGAATGATTAAATGACGTTGAAAGGATGTAATTTTTGTCTGCTGACCTAGTGAATATTAATGTCATTAGTGCTATTATTTTATTCGATTTTTACGAAAGCTATTACTATGATTTTCGCGGTATACCATGAATAACACCTTGCGTGTACTTAATATGCGGTCCGCAACTTTCGCGAAAGAAAAGAATGCGGGAGAAGTACACTTGAATATCAGCCACCATGCAATCGCTGGATATTCAAGAATGACCTGGATAAAGCTTTGCTGTACACACTCGCTACATATACTAATACAATACTGGAGGTAGAACGTAATCATGCAGTATACATACAAACAAAAATTCTAAATGTAATGTACAAAGTGCTTATTTCATCTTTTGGATCTACACCTCACTATTTAAACATTTGTTCGTGCATTCCGAAACTATGCGAAATTAATTTTGAACGATATTCAAAAAATTGCCTCGTTCTTAATTACAAAATGTTGAATTTCCAATACAGCTATAGATTATTGCAAATACATCCAAAACAAATTAGCTGAATAATCACGGGATAATTAAAATGAAAAGTTAATTATGAATTTAAGCAGCTAAACTGGGCGAGCATAAATCGCGATATTAATCATAGGTGTTGACAACATTTTCTGTGCACGAGTAGCAATATTCTGCGCGATCGATAACAGTTTTTATGTTATTCAACTCTATTGAGATTACGCCGTAAAAAGAAGAATAGCCAAGGGTTCGGTAATTGCGCGTATGTATGAACGCCGCTGAATAATTTTTCGTTAAGTTGAACTTATGAAATTTCGCGTTCCATCACACTTCGTATTCATGCCGAACACAGCTTGCGGAGAGCTTGTTAAGCTCATACTTTTTACAGCTCTAATTTAAAATTGTTATTAATCACGAGTTTATGTTGAAATCATTTTATATATTTTTCTACTTGAATCCTCAAGAATCTGCCACAAAATCATTTATTACACTTATTTCTGCACTTTTTTTTCAAACCTTCTTACTGAGACAAGTATATAACAAATATTGTATACACGATTTGACACATGTTATAATGGACAAATAAAAAAAATAACGGCTTTTTTATTTAAAGAACATTCAAAAAAGTGTAGTTCTTGTTTTGTAATAATCTCCGTATACGGTTTTTCGGATTTGTGTAAACAGATTTTTTATATCTATTTCATTATTCCTCGTAACATAATCTATATTTAATTACTAAATACTTTCAAGCTGTATATATATCTCGAATGTTAGTCGTTATGTTAGTTATTCATGTACCATATGTATAATACATACGTTACATGTAAGCAAGGTTTATTTTTATCATACTACGCATACCATTGCATGCGCAAGTTTAAGGAGTAATTCCTGTAAGCAACCAAAAGATGGCGTAATAAAATTAAAACTTCGATCCTTTTTAAAAATAAAATAGCATCTGGATTTTGAATGAAAAATAAAAAAGCTTGAAAATGTAAGCATATAAAGAGATTGTAATAGTTGGAAATAAATGCTATAAAAAGCGGAACCACAATATTATGCTCATCTTAACGATGTTCATTGTTAATCTAATGGAATACAGGAGGATCGAAAAGCACAGTAAAATCTGTTTATTCGAACAAATACACGGCGAAACAAGTGTTTGTGAAACGACGCGTCGTAAACAAGTGAATGAAATATCCCTGAGCTTTCAAGATAAAATTAATGTTGATCAAAGAAATAAAAAAAGGAGGTAGACTGGTGTGGTTGGGACACGAGCGTGTTGAATTCTGATTACAAAAGACGATCAGCGGCGGAGATAGGCGTTATCTGTATATTCGATACGTGAAGAGTCAAAGATAGGTGGAAAAGCGCGAGACGCGGTCGAATCGGGGAGGAATGTGTGTGAGTCACGATTCAGTTCGGACCATTACGGATAACACAAGTTTATGGCAACGATTAAAACTCCCGTGCATTATACTTTACAGTGCGCGTCATAAAATGAATCATGTCCGAACATTGCTTTTATCGTTCTGTTATTGCTTTATTATTTAGTCAAGTTCGCAGCCATTCATTTTGGTTCTCAGCAAGGCGATCGATACGGCTCAGACAGATATCTAATTATCGTTAGTTTATGCTGCAGATTAATGCGTTAATCATCACAAATCATGATAATTTGCAAACGATAGTGAAATCAGCTGAGTAAATAACTCCGTTTTTCTACGTTAGTTTTGGCTCACCACAATCATTTGAGTCATACGTATAAATTTCCTGCGAAACGGTAAATATTACTGTGTTGATTTTAGTTTTGTATTGCGTTTGGACTTCAATTCGAAAACGGAAATTAAATTGGAACAATAATGTTGCAATATTGAATACGAATAATGTGTTTCAGGTTCACGAAAGACTTTCATTGTAGGAAGATAAAAATCGAATTTCAAATATCACGTGTGTAATATAATATATGAAAAACATTTGGGAAAGTGATACTTTTCGTAGGAGAGTCAAGTAGTGCGCGCAAAATGTTGATAAATCAAACACTAATTTTTTAGGAGCTCCATAAATTTGGACGTACCACTTTTATATCAAAAATGAAAATAATTCTTTCGACAAAAAGATAAAACGAATTGGATCGCTAGAGTACATTTTCACCAAAGTCGCAGTGGTTTTGGTGTTCACTGAGTCGCGGAGACGTCAATGGCGCCAAGCATTCCACCCTCTTATACCCCCATCTTCTGATTCTAACGAACTCCGCTACGGGTATTGATTCGACAAAAATAATAGAAAAGCGACGCAATTGTTTATTTATCATTTCGTTGCGACATCATTAAATACATTTCCACGATTAATCCCTGAGGGGGACATTAATTTTATAAATACCGATAAATTTATAACATTTCGAAAAGTAGACGCAATTGCGATAGAATAGACAACGAATAAAACCTAACCACAGGAGACAATTAAATTAACGCAGCAACAATTCGAGAGCTCTATAAATAGGATATTTATTGATTTCAGAGATGCTAGCCTGAAAATATTGGGCGAGATTTGAGGTTATGGAAAAAGTGGATAGTGATACTTGCGAATGATAAAATATCTTTGAAAGTAATTCAGAGTCTCCCATCTGGAAAGTTAAATCGGTTAAGACCAATTAAAATGGTTTTCATACGTGCAAACTTCAGCTAAGCCGTTGTGGGCTAACTTGCAGTTTGATTCAAATTTGATTATTATATTCCATTGAAACAATTTAATTATTTGACGTGGCAGTAAATTTTTCGTTAGTTTTTTTCTCCCAAGTTCGTAACTAACTTTAGTATATTAAAGAATCACACGTGGAAAACAATTACGCAAACTCGAATGTGGAATAAGATAGAAAGAATTTTGTATCAACTTGAAAGAATATAAAATTCGTTCGTAGATTCGATTATAAAGTAGGAAACCTTTTTATTCAAATACGTCTATCCTTTTTCCCTTTTGTTCGTTTGAATTTAATTTCTACTTTGGTGGAATTCGTTGTTGTATCCTATTACCTTTTGATTTTTCCCCGAGCGAAAAGAGTTTTCTTTCAAAAATGCAACAGCGGGAATACAAAACCGCGAAACATATTGTCGGACAAGAAATTTTTATCCACATGTCCGGCGATTTTCGACAAGCAAAGTAATTTGTTTGTTCAATAGCGTGTCGCGCCGAAGATTAATGTTATCAACGCTTACACACGAGCTACAAAGTTCCGGTATTCTATATATATATATCTGTGAAATGAATTGTAACCTTTGATATTACTGGTTCGGTGCAAATTTTGCGCGACCTACGAATGTCGCCATTTGTGCTGAATAACTTGTATGTCGGTAAAGCCAAGCTAGCAATATGTGCGTAACTTACACTGTTTACATACATTTAAACAACTACGTATCGATCAAAAACTCCTTCGCCAAGATCATATTAACTTATCAACATTTTGCTCAGCCAAGGCATTCCTTCAAAGCAACTAACTTGCATGTTAAGATATTATTTTATTCTCAACTTCGAATAAGTTGAAAATAAAATCAACTTTCCATTCGAATGGAATTCGAATCATCGAATTCCACTAAATTCAATGTTAAACTTGCTATAACTTAAATGAAAATACTCAAATTACTTGTCAACAATTCACAATTATTGTACTTAAGTCATATTATATTATTCTGCACAGAATGTACATACTTTTGTATTTACAAAGATTTTTTTATTTACTCACTGCGTAATCGTTTTCGAACAAATTTGTGAACAATGGAGATATTTCAGCTTTGAAAGAATGAGCTTTTGTGAGAAATAAATGGTGATTTTTTAAAAGTCAAAATTCGGTTTCCGTTAAAAGTCCTAATGCTGGAATTACGTTATTTCGAGATAAAGAAAAATTTTTCTCGGATTTCTTCAGCGGTTTAATTCATTAAATCACAATGATCACAGATTTCAATGTGATGCTGGTGAAAAGAGTATAGAGACGTCAGTTTCTGTAATCAGAAAGCATTGAAGATTGAGCACTTTTGTTTTTCGAAACGCAAAAATCCATATTTTTAGAAAATCAATGGACACATTGCAAAATTATCTCAGCATATAGGTTTTCCGTGATATTTTTATAATCTAATTTCAAATTGCAGTGATTTTTAATAGCTGACAGCATGACAACCATCAAGATTGCTGCCTTTTTTATTCCGGATATAAAATTAATTTTAGCTTTTGCGTCAATGGTTTTTGATCGACGTAGAAAAATTGTAAAAATTTCCCGCGGGTTCCTCTCAGAAACGACAAGAGAAGCGACATTTGTCACCGAAATGATTATGTCCTGGATGTAAAATTTATGAAAATTATTACAATAATTTTTCAGACATCTGGCAGTACAATTTGAATTTATCTCAAGCCACGATCACAGCCGAATTTATGTGATTGTTAACTGATTTCAAATTATTCGTTAAATTTTGTTAAGTGCAATTCCTTTTAATCCTCCGAGTTTTTCCTTTTTTTTCTGCCAGCACTGTTTCTTATTTCACATTTTAAGTTTAATACCAGTAATATTTAAAATGCTCGAGAGTTCTGCTGTTTCCGTTAGCACGCTGTATGTTTTAAGTTTCTGTTACGTACACTTGTTTATGATGGTGGTTGAAAATATTCAAATGAAACATCTAAAATGCGTATAAGTTTTTTCAGTTGCTCGAATAATTCGTTTTAAAGTTTCTCTCGCTATATTACATATATATATATATATATATATATATATATCTATTGAAAATGAGTGAAGACTTTTATGTGAGTATTCAAATT
>JABFQD010004512.1:0-11713 GCA_022817045.1 Psix sp. ZL-2020
ACAAAGTGCCGTTTATTTTTTAAATATTTTAATTCAGTTTGCGTTTCGAAAGTCGTCTTAAAATTCATCATTTAACCATAAGAATGTTATACAATTTCATATATTTATACATGAAATTTTCGTTCATTTTCGCAAATTATAATTCTCATATTGGCATTACTGCTTTTCGGAAAAACTATCACGAAAAAACCACCGATTTCACGCAATGCACGTACGTGTATTTTACGGATATCACGTATATTTTGATGAAGTTTCGTAAAAGTGTGTGTATGTAGAATGATGATCTTCAAAGTTATAAAAAATGCACTTAAAAAGTGACTGACATAATTGTTTGTTGAATTCCATTGTCCTATCATACGTTGGGATGAAATTTCCTCCGAGCATTGCCGCATTCGTAATTCACTTTTTTTCATGCAAAAAACTTACCATTATTGTCATTTCCACGTTAACAGTTCGTACAATCAGTTCCAATAACTTCATATAAAATTCTGTTAAAAACTCAATAAAGCTTTACGTCCAAAAATGAATTTCATCTGTCAATATTGTACAGAGAATGCAGAATATGACAAACCGTCATACTGATTACATATTACTTATGAGCAAAAATGTTTATGTAACATACAAATATTCGCGATCAAAATATTGCAAGAGATAATATTTATTTTACGTTTAATAACAACACGGCTGAGAAAAAGTTTTGTTTGCTGAACAACCGAAATAGAAATCAATAAATAATCCCGACAATTTTCAAAGTCGCTCAAAAAAGGTCTGACTTACGGTATGAGCGTATGCAAAATTTCCGAAATGATCAACGTTACTAGAATGCAATTATTGAGGAAACTGATATCATCGTTTCCACCTATGTTCACGTATATAATGTTACACTCAAATTGATTTTCCCATGTAAATTGATAAATGAAATATATACAGAATATATTAACCAATGAAATAACTTTGTTTATTGATTTGAGTTTCTTCGAAATGTATCATTGATGAAAAATAATGTTTACAAGAATTTCTTCATAATTTGGAAAAACATCCAAAAATGTCATAATTATTTTTAACACCTTTTATAATTTCTTCGTTTCATTTTTTATTTGATTGTGTCATTTTTAAGACATTCGTGAAATGTCTTAAAATTTTTCGTTGATCTTTAAGTGTTTCGTTTTGTATGTTTTTATATATGTTTTTATATATGTGCTAAACAATCAAAAATTAAATCGAAATTATAAAATGAAAATATTTGCAAATAAACACAAATTAACTAACCTAAAAAGTTATTAAAAAGAAATCGAGCAATTTGTTACTGAAAGAAAATAACTATTTCATTCAAAACTATGAAATTGTCCAGTTTATATATATATATATATCACTATACATTTTTCTAGTAAATATTATTTCTATTTTGTTTTATATTCAAATAAAGAAAATTCCGCGATTTATTTCCAGAAAATGGATAGAATTATGTATGGTGTTATTATAAATCAATTTCTTATTATTCACATTTATTGGATTTCATTCTATGAACGTAAATATTATAATTTGAATTTTAAATGATGTAAATTAAAGAAACATTGCTCGGAGTGAAAAATTGTTATTTATTTGTATTGAAACTAATTAATTCATACTCTACCAAAAATATAATCAAATTAATAATTTTAATCAAACACTTGTTAAGCATGAATATATTAATGCTATAAAGTATCCTGTAAAGCATTCACGTCCATGTTATTTAGTATAGAAGTTGTTCAATTTCGTAATTATGCGAACAGACGTTAAAGTGAAAATATGTCGCATTGCATTTTCGAAGAAACTTTTTTCACTATTTCTTCAACTTCAAAATGTTCTCGGTTATCCAACTTTTATCCGATTGACTTTTGTTTTACCTCTATTTAGTTCGGAATTTCAGTTAAAAAGTCTACTTCTTATTCACTTAAAATTCATCGAACATTAATAGATCAAAATTCATCAGATTAAAAGAGTGCAAGACTTTTTGCAGTTTTTTCCACCAATGCAAATTATGGTCTCGCAGAGTAGCAAAAAACTGACACAAAGTAAAAGTCACTCCAGCTTCCATTAAATTTACAACAAACCCAGCTTTTCAACAATTCCTCCAAATTTACTTTTACACATACTTTGAAATTCAAATACAACCCTAAACAACAAATACCCGCTAGAAAAACAATTGATAAGTTCGATCGCAAGCTGTTACATCGAGCATTTCGACTTAAAACATTACAACTCGGTGACTTTGATTTCCATCTGAAGAAAATTGCGTTTCAAGTTCACTGGCCGCAAAACAACATAAATGCAAGTTATCATGGCCAATCACATTTTACCAAATAAAAAGTTACACGTATTTTGTTAGGGGAAATTATAAGACTTACCGTTGATTTTTCAGTCAGCAGACATAAAGGTAAAGTGCAAAGTAGTTTAAAAGCACGCACGTTTGAACAGAATGAAGATTGGCCTGGAAGCCAGTGCGCTTGAATTATCACAAGCACGTGTCCCCGTGTGGAGGTGTTGACGGAAGCACGAATTGCAGCTGCGTGCACGCGCGATTTCGCTAGGATGTGCACTGGTTGTGGAAAACACGACGCGAAGGAAGCGCGGCACGATACTGACGAATTCGCGAGTCGGCGTGCAAACGTCATGCCGGTGCAGCCACTGCCCCCGCTAGAGCCATCTGCCAACCCCTCTCTTCCATTTCACTGTGCTCTTCTTCTCTAGCTAGCCCGAAAATCCATCACATCACCTCTCCACGACTCGCGCGTTCAGATCCACTTCATTTTCATTTTCCAGCCCTTCTTTTAATTTTACGTTTATTACTACTGTAATCCTTTCGACAAGCGCAGTGAACGACATTACGCTCTGTGATCACAAATCCACTTATTATTTTCATGATCACCGCGGCAAAAAACCGCTTCAATGTACTCTTCACAATTTGTGCATTTTTCTAAAAATCACTTAACCGAGGAAGAATACACTTTTGCACGACCGTTTTAAAGTGTAAAATGTTTTTTGTTCCGCCAAAAAACGGGCTACTTTTTTGTAAGCACGAATAAATGAATTTTGCTTTTAAAAAGTCGCCATTTACAACACGTGTTTACTTATTTATATTCGGTTGAAAAATAAACAGAAAAGGACAAAATAATCATCACAAATTTGACGTACGAAGTCGCGATGTTTGGGACAAAATTGGAACAGCAGTGGTTTATAATGTGACGCAATGGGAATGTAATATCTCTAAATGGTATTCGATTTTGAGTTTATTACTTTTTGAACTCCGCTAACTAAATTGCAAAAAGCGCATTTAATAATCTGTCGGTAAACAGATTATTTGTTTATTACTTTTACGCAAAATTCGTGAATATTGCGATTTTATTGGTGTTCTTCACATTGAAACTTCGCTGACCATGCAGAATTTTACAAATCCGCATTGTAACGAGTTATGTAATACAAGTTATCACTCCGTTACCGTATGATGCATGATGTAAAGTCTGTATGACGTGGCATGTAATATTTGAAAATTCGGTTTCTCAGTGTACTAAATACGAGTTAGATCATGGTTATCTACTTTCTACCTTAATTGAATGAACAATGACGAAGTCTGTAATACAACTCATTAATAGGACAGATTATTTAAACTACGTGTGTTTTTACGATGTAATAAATTGTTACATCCTATTCCTCCTATTAATTTTTTTTATCAATTTGCATATTTATTTTTTCCATCACTCTATTTTATTAACATTTAATTCATTCAATTCTGCATACGCATATCTGAGAATGAATAATATTATATATAAAACTGTATGAAACAATTATCATTCTTTTTTACGGCTTCTTGATCAGCGTTCGATCTTCATAGACAGATTAATTAGCAGATAAAGGTATAAATCATATATTGTTATGCTGAGCTGCTAAGATGTTCTTTTCAGCCGGTGCAATTTGTGTTTCTTTTCTCCGTAACTTTCTCGCGTCGAAACTTTTGTCCAAATCTTTTCATCCCGTAATTCACACAAAATCACTTCTTTATTTCTATATAGCAACTTCGCCGGACAATTCAATGACAAATTACTGCAAATCATTTTGTTATGACAAATCGAATCAAATTTCTCATTACAGAAAAGTCTTGCAAACAGTGGAATAAATAAGCAAGAGTTGAACAGTACATGTGTTACGGCTCATTCAGTATTTTACATCAGCAAATACGCTTGAAAATCAAAGTAACGAATCTCCAGATTATTGATTACAAAGGATTCCGCATTGACCGGAAAGCAAGATGTGTATCATCAAACCTTATTACATAATGTTTTCACAAGTGTTCCAAAAGAAGTAGAACAAATTCGATATTTTGTGAGAGAAAATGTAATTGTATGTTTAGGAATTCTTGTGATGAAAATGATTTCTTTGTGATTTCTTTGTGATATCTTTGTAATGAAAAATATTTCTTTGTGACATCTTTTGTAACGAAAATTATTTCTTTGTGATATCTTTGTGATGAAAATTACTTCCTTGTGACATCTTTGTGATATCTTTGTGATGAAAATTATTTCTTTGTGGTATCTTTGTGATGAAAATTACTTTCTTGTGACATCTTTGTGATATCTTTGTGATGAAAATTATTTCTTTGTGATTTCTCTGTAATATCAAATTACAGTATGTTGTGATTCTTATAACCTTTTATGCGATAAAGTAAAATTGGTTTTTGTGATAAAGACAATTCGAATATAATTCAAATATAACAATTAATAAAGACACACACAATAACAATTGATAAAGACAATTCGAATATAATTCAAATATAAAATGGTTCATTAAATACTGTATATAATTTCAAAATGAGCAACATTGAAATTCCATTTCTTTTGTGAAGCGATTGAGTTATTCGAAAAATAGAATTTAATGATGATAAGTTAATCTCAGCAGACAAACTATCTCATATTTAATAGGTAATGAATATACTAAGAACAATCTATTGTACGACAGAACAATTAATACCCATTAATCTTGGGACTAAATGCTCTGTATGGTATATTGATTGGCCGAGTTTAATAATTCAATTCTACAATAAATTATTGTCATGCATACACTTCCTTTCATTTCAATTCCACAGATCATCATTTACTTTCTAGACAACAAAAAAACAATTTTAAATATCCCAAGATATATTGATTGTTATGTTTGTGCAATGAGACTTAATGAAAAATCGATATCCCAATAGCTGAATTGTATTTTTTACGAATACAATTTTCTTTGAATTACATTTTCAATCACAATGGTTCTTTTCATTTCAGAATATACAGTTCATATGAAATTCACTAAAAAAGCTATCGACGATTAATGCGAATTAACGTTTGCTTAAAAGTTATTGGCTTCTCCTTAGACACGTAATATTAATGTGCCGTGACGAAAAAAATAATTTCATCGCTTATTCTATTGCGAGAAAAAGTAGCGACGTCATTAATTCTGAACAATGAAGTGCATTCTGTTATAAAAATATTGCTCAGGAAATTACTAGTTCGTTTATTATAGATTACTCCTTAGTTAGCAGATATTTGAAATATTGATTGAACAAAAATTTAAATTAAGTTTTGAGAGAAACGATAAAGATACGTTGTACGAGATAGCAATTAAAATTATACCGGCTAAAACTCTGAATAACCCTTGTACAACATTAGTTTCTAATAGCAATTACCACAGTTTCTCTCGGCACACTTATTGGGTGCTGTAACTTTTATTTATTTACTCCGAATTTTCTAAATTTAACGGGTACTTTCGTAATATCGTTCTTTCGACGTCTTCATATATTCAAGACTTTGTCACAGCGCCTCTGAAATCGACTATTTTCATTTAGAATGAATAGAATTGAAATTGCGAATTTAATTTCAGCGTTTTCGGTATCACATTTATGAATGACTTTTTTATTTGATTCAACTATTTTCGACACATTTAATACAAAATTATGATTTTATTACTTACAATCATGATAAAGGTATCATTCTTGTTTTCATTTTTCACGAACAACAATGTAATTTGAGATTACGTTTTATTTTCGAATAATCAACCTTACATTACAACATTATTTTACATTTTTGATTCAAAATTTCATTCGCTTTTATTGTTATTTATCATTGAATTTGCGTGTAGTTGTGCAACATATAATTAGATGTTTCTAAAAGTTCATAAATGTGTAAAAATATATTGAATAATAATTAGTGATAAATGAAAAATGCATTCTTGCAAAGCTGAGATGGCCGAATAAATAATTATCAGCGTCAAATGAACTGTAATTTTATGGCTTAATCGTTTGGAGTTTTATTTTCTATTGTATTATTCGATTGTTGTCAGTAAAAATTAAACGCCAATTAATCACGTTTCGATATTTGTCCTCAGCTTATGAGGTAACTGATTCGTTCCGTAGTCTGTGGATATCTTGATGAAATTCTAGATTATCAACACTTTCTGCGATTATTAATGAAAAAAAATCCATCTAGTTGTTTGAATAATAAACAATGAGAAAAATAAACAACAAAAATAATTGATACTCACCATATTTATTCGCCATGCATCAGCGTAATGAAACTGATACTGTAATTATATTCATTATTCGCCTCTCAAAGCAAAAATTCAAATACCAAAATTAA
The DNA here is from genome assembly GCA_022817045.1 of Psix sp. ZL-2020. Taxonomy (NCBI): domain Eukaryota; kingdom Metazoa; phylum Arthropoda; class Insecta; order Hymenoptera; family Scelionidae; genus Psix; species Psix sp. ZL-2020. Next base: position 6,651 of record JABFQD010004512.1, read on the forward strand.
AATTACGTTATCGAATAAAAAAATTTAAAGGATTACATTATTTTACTTTATCACTGAAACCAGTTTAAAAATGATAATTATATACAAACGTTTTTTATTATTTCTACATTATTATTTTTCTTTGACAACAAAAATTGAAACGTAAACGATAATAGACAAACAAAGAAGAAACACAAAAAATGGTGTAATACAAACTTCATTGAAAAATCAATTCAATTCACTAATTAACTTATTAATCCTATTTCAAAAACAATTCTAAAAGTTTAAATTGTTCAAGTCATAAAACTAAATCGCCACGTCATGTTTGATAGACGCGGAGCGTTCGTAATGTTGTAAACATCAATTTACAATATTCGCAAAATATTTACAGGAGAAAGTACTCGCGTTTGATATTTTTATAACAGCACAATTGAGCTCTACCTGAACTATTTAAATACTCGTATTCGCTACTCTGTAATTGCGACGAAAACTTAATCGATTTTACGTTAAGCCAAGCGACTGTTGGAAATTATAAATTTTGTAAAAGCACAGCGGTGCACAGCAACCTATACACCATAGGGTTACGATGGCGAATCATTCGATCGGTTTTGATTTGCATCAAACAAGCCTCGTTAGATTGTTTGTCTCAATCTATTCATTAAAATTCATGCCCCAATAACATAACTTGGGACTGATGTAATTCCGCTGACTTACGTAAAGATTACCGGAGTCTTACCTCCGAGGATTACAGAGGACCCGATGTGAGATACAACAACGTAACCCGAGGAACAACTCGAGTGCAAATCGTTTTTGCCGAAGGTCTGAAATAAGAAAAGGCTGTGCAAAAAATGTGCAAGTGTGCAGAAAATCATTGGTGCTCAAAATAATGAACAATTAACGATGCAACTACCCAGTCGAAACTTTGAGGATGGGCAAATTAAATTTGGAAAGTTTGTTGCCTGCTGTACCAAAAGTAATTCCATACTCGACAATCGCATTACAGCTAATTGTTTTATTTAACAACAGCCGTGTTAACGCGAATGCAGCACTTCAGCAACTACGCAGATGCCTTGACAATAATTATTATTAACATTTCCCGAAGTCCATAACAAAGTGAAGAACTTCACAATCAGCAGGACGAGTAAACCAGTCTCATGCTTCAATGACAGTTCCTTGTTACCATTTCTGGCATCTCGGATTGTGTCTGTTGCTCTCTCTGTCTCTGTCCCTCGTCGAGTGCAGGTGTAGCCATCTTTGTCTTCTCCTTTCTCTATCTCCTTCTGTGCGCTGTTCAAACCAGCGGAATGAAATAGACGACCTTTTACAAGCTCGTACGAATAATTTACGTATCTGGACGATTGACTTTCATTTACAATATTGAAAGACGAGCTTAAATCAACAAGGTACCTTTTCTACGACTCAGGATACCAAAACAAAACAAACCAACTGGTACGGACATGTGCGGAGAGGTAGAGGTACGAATTACGTATTTTGTACGTCCATATTTTTAGCAGGTAACCCTTCGAAGCTTCGGAATATGAGAGAGAGAGAGAGGTAATATGTAAAGTTCAGTGTTATACCTGTCAAACAACTTACAAGACCTGACGATAAAATCTTTATAAACGCGACCGTCAAACGATCGAAAGTGAATTTCGCGATTTATGAATCAGTTTTTCACGTAGTCCGTTTTCAAAAACATTGTATGACAATAACAATAACGTTTAATGTATTCATTTTATGGCATAATATTACATAACGATCCCATCGTGATATCACAATTCTTACAACCAACTACGATGTTTGTTTTTCTCGGCTAAAAGCGCCGAAGTTCATTTTTCTCAAACAAAAATTTCAATACTTATTTTTCTCGGCAAAAAATCTCGCTGTAGGTTTTCTTGAGCAAAAAATTCTAATTTACAGAAGCATCATTCAAAACAGCGGAGCAAAGACTTATTAATGAAAAACTCGAATCTGCAAAATCATTAATTAAAATTATTGATTGAGAATTTAGATCCTGCGAGTGAAATCGTGGAAATCGAATGTAACAATGTATCAGCAGTTGGTTGAAAATAAATGATTTTTATTTACGAATATTTTACGGTGTATAAAAATGATCAAATAAAATTTGGCGTTTTTTCATACGAAAAAAACCATATCTGTCTGAAAATTGGAAAAGCATTTTAGTTAATAACTGAAATTTCGTAAAAAATCAATATTTTCCAATAATTTTTCAGATTCATAAATGTAGTGTATGTTATCTGTTTAATTACGAATTTTCATTTGCATAAATTTATAATTAATTGAATGTTTTCATTCAAATAATTTCGAAAATGATTTCAATTTTTAATATAAAGCACAGTAAATTAACAAGTATAGAATCAGTATTTGATGAAAAGGTACCACTCATTAAAAATGTAATAAAAATTAATAATTCAGCAGTTGAAAAATAAATGAAAATCATTAGCAAATAATACATTATGTGGATGATTGTAATTATCAAAAAAACTGTATTGTAAATTTAGATGCATACACGCGATTAAATATATTATTATATTACTGTTACTGAAACTATATTAAAATTTAAAAAATACGTAACATCAAATAAGTATAATTCGGTTTATAATATTTTTTCCACTTCCTTTTTAGCGTTAAACATTTTCGATAAAGAATACTATTCATGAAAAAAATGAAATAACATTTCACAGACTTTTCAATATTTCCCTAGTGATTTCCCTGTTGAAAAATATTAAAATTTCTGTTTTAAATCAAATATATTTATTTAACTTTGCACTTTTAACTACTTTTCAATATCGCGCTCGGCACATTTATTATAAAACCAATCTTCTTATATCTTAAATGTTTTCATATTCTTAGCACTTCCATTTTTACATACATTTTGATCGTCCATAATGTCCTTACCACAAACAATAATATTTATTGAAATAAATATCCAACATTTATGCCATATATTTTCTTACGTCTTTTACGCGGGTTTCTTGTTATATTATTTCACTTTATTTTAATTTTTGTAATTATCTACAAAAAATATTTGCTGCTAAGAATATTGTTTGTTTGATAACTTTTTCATAAAAAAGAGGAATAGAAACAAGCAAGGAAATATTAATAAAGCAGCTTTTTACGACTAAATTATTAAAATGCTATTATACTTTCTCAGTCTATTCGCAGCTTCATTACATTAGACTCAAAGATATAAGATATCTCGTTAAACTTTTCATAATTCAAACTGTTTTCTTTTACAGAAAGTAATATCATTTTTATGAAAGCAGTTTTCTTATATTTTGGTTTAATATTAATGTGTTCAAATTATTCATGACGTTACATGTTTTAGATGTTACATATACTTTGTTTGTACACGATGTCAATAAAATTGCATAAGAGCTAGTTCTGTTTACTTCGTATAGAATATAAATTTATTAGAACATTAATAAATGTTTTCCGCATAATAAGAATAATTTACGCGACGAAAACAATCTCACATATTGCACGATAAAAACAAAAGATAGTTTTATAATACTTTCTACATTTAAATAAGAAAAGTAAATGTTTGTTTTTTAAACTAAACTAATTAATTTAAGTCAAATGTTATATTAATTAAGAAAGTAAGATTTATAAAAACAAAATTTGTTTAGTTATACTAACTAAATCATATTGTAATAAAACATCCTGTCTATGATGATACAAACTTCTATTGATATTGTATCGTAAGTACAAGTTACAAGTACACGCTATCTGCATCTTACAGTCAATATATAACCTAATTTCGCAAATACAATATAGACCAAACCGGTTAAATTTCAGCAATTCAAATATTATTCAAGATCAAAATATGCTATTCATTTGCCATTTACGTAGCACCAACAAGAGTAATTTTAGGAATATCCTGAGGAATATTCTTCTAATAAAAATTATAATAAAATACGAAGACCGAATAGATTTTCCGGAACTGAAAAAATATTTACCTTTGAAACAGTCAAAATGAATGTTTCATCGCAAAAAATTACTGTTCAAAGATTAACAATTTTTTGCGCCAAGAAAATATCGGTTTTATGTTTTCATATGGTTTGTGTTTTCATTACTGTTTGTTAGAATAAGAACTTTTATAACGTTTTACTCAGTAAAGAAACATGTCATTTATTCAGTATTTTTTTACATTAAAATGTTTAGTAAATAATACCAAGTTGTATATAATATAGAATGATATAAACGACTTAGTTTGTATCTGTAAGGTTTGTATTATAAAATACAATTTTACAAGTAAACATGTACGATTTTTTTATTCGCAGAGATGCTTCGGTCGTACTTGATTAGAACCATCCAAAATCGAAAATTTTTATCGCCAAATAAAAAAACTTGATTTGAAGTATGTCAAAGTACAAGTCCGTTGCTCCAAAAAGTCTGACATTTATCTGTTTTGTAACTCTTTTTATTTTTTCTCTGGACTTTTTTAATCAATACCGAAAGAAGGAATTTACGCGTTCCAGAATAACAAAACCATAAAAAAGATTAAATCTTTGAAAAGACATTTGGAAGTAATAATTATTTACGTAGAAAAATAATTTTATCAATCTTATTTTTCCATGCAAATACCTATCAAGACTTAAAATTTCAACTTAAAAAAAGTCGAACTTTTTATTGGCCATTATATAACCTTGTTATCAATTTTATATTGACCTCATAGTAATATATCTCTTAAAACAAGCAATCGAAGTTTCATCCTTACAGAAATAAGTATCACTTCATTTTGAATTTTACTAATCAAGGTAAAAATGGCCAACTTAAGGTTTTGTTTTTGTTTAAAAGTATTCTTTTGATTAAAAACCAAATCTGAAATGAAAATTCAATAAATCAAAAAAATATTTATAATACCTTCGTTTATTTCATTTTCATGAACTCTAATTTCAATATATAATATTTTTTCTATATAATAGTATTACCTTTATATATAATAATTATATACAATTAGTACAAAGTATAAAAAATGGAAAAGATCTGACTGTAGAAATGATATAATTGCAATTCTACGTTGGCATGTGAAGTTATTGGTATAATTCATAAGTCCACAT
>JABFQD010004513.1:0-11713 GCA_022817045.1 Psix sp. ZL-2020
GAAAATATTATTTTTTTAATTTAAACATATGATACTGAGATTATAAAGAATACAAACAATTGTCCATGTAAAAGAGCAAAGATTAAAAACTTATAACAAAAAAAGCCAACAACTGTATACTTGGAATTTCAAATAATATATGCAATATTATTATTTCGCTTTTACAAACTAAAAAGATTTTCATCATGCGAACTTATTTTTATTAATTTACATAGTCCAGAAAACAAAGGTATAAATGTTAAAGCTTAAATCTTCTTAGTGAAGCGAGTTGGGATTTAATGAAATTTTATTTTGTGAGGAAAATTGAGTATTAACGTATCAACAGATTGTATGATGAATTTTAATGGGAGCTATTCTAGGGCTAAGTAGAAAAAACAACAATTTTGTATATAAAAATAACGATTTTTGACAAATTGGTAATTTTATATGCTATGCTTTTTTGTAAAGTTCAAAATTGTTGGTATATAAGTTTAAAACCTTGCATTCAAAAATTTACAAAAATTAATAATACTATTTTAAGATTTCATTTTGTATAATCCAAAACTTGTATCATTTATAAGACTCAAATTTCGTAATTTGAGATTAATGAAAAATTTAATCTGAATTTTATAAATAAATAATAATTTTACTCGGTTAAAACATTTGTAATTGTAAAGTAACGGAAGAAACTCAAGATTATACTACAAACATTTTTTTTCACCTAATTACGATTTTATTCTAAAACCCCAGATCTATACTCACACACATATATATAAACAGATTTGCTAGCTTAAACTGGTTCACCCTAATCACCTCATTCAAAATTCGTTCAATGCTAGCGTAATGCTCTTGTAATGCAAACGTAATACGAGTGTAGTGTACTTGATAATGCAATGACAGTATAGTACGTATGTGATGTAACTTTAAGAATTTCAAATCTGACCATTGATCATAAATTTTACACAAAGTTTACACATTTCCATTGACTAAAGATATGTAATGACCAACTATTATGTACATGTTTGAATTTAGAGTTTCCGACACCCCAAATAGATTACTTCATTATCCTCAAAATGAAAATAACAAAAAATAAATGATACATGATAATAATGTTTTGGTTACTAAATGTAGAAAACACTTATATTGAAATTATTTCAAATACATATATGTCGCATAAAAATATTAAAAATTATTAAATAATGTTGAATTATCTGATAAGAAGTCAAGCAAGTCCATTCAGTGTTATATTTAGTCAATGAAGTTTCTAAAGATGAAAACCGCAGACCTGTTAGTATTGCACTATCCTTAACATTTCATGTCCGTAGCGATAACACCATCTGTTGGTCGTATCTGAGAAACTGGAAGACAACTGGTTAAATTTTTATGTTCCGGTTAATAGACATAATGAATATAACACTAGGGACAAATTTCTAAAGAATCAATTTTAATATTATTTTTAATTTCCGGCGGTAATTAAATAAAAAAAAATAAAAAAATAAAAACCAAAGCAAAACTTCCCGTGAAAGTCACATGACTTAACCTAACATTCAAAATAATCTTTTAAGTGTCTTTCAGTTTGTAAATGAACCATCATTACATGTACGACGAAAATAACAAAAAAGACAATAAAGATAGTTAAACAAATTCTAACCCACTGAAGACGAATGTCTTACGATGATGCAGAATAATAAAAAACAAACCACTTTAAAGATAATAGTTGGTAAAAACTATACCATGATTTTCTTCTAAATCTCTTCAGGCTTCATTTCAAATATTGTCAAGCAATACAAAAGCCCGCTACTAATCTGAAGTTAGTCACCGTTTACTCATGACATGATTGGCAATTAACAGCTGAACAAGAGGGCGCTGCACAACAATGCAAACTATACAATTTCACGAAATGAACAATAAAAAATATTATAATCGAACAAAAAAGTAGAAAATAATATACATAAACAGTAGTTAGCTTCGGTAATGAAAATATTTGAAGAGAATTTTGACGACCCAAAGGAGACATTTTGCATACAATTTTTTGTTTTTACAATTTCCTCAAAGACTTTTTTAATCCTTTGATCATTTCCAAGTAGAGAAAAAACATGGCCCTTACCGCCCCGTAGAACCCTGCTGCCAAGTATAGAGTCCTTCAAGCATGAATGGAAAATAAAACTGTGCTTTAATATAAAACATTAAAAACAGCAACTTTCTTTTAAATGAGTAACCGTTGCCACTTAGTCATTTCAAAGTCATAAGTTTTAAGTAAAGCATAAACAAATTTAAGTATACTTGAAAATTAGATCACATCGATGATTTAGACTCATGAACAAAAACCTTTGAGACCTATTTTATCTAATATGTAATAATAAAAAAAAGTATGTATAAGACATATGAATAATTTATGTAAAATAGTATGACGCAATTTTATATTAATTAAGAAAATATACTTCATGATAAAATATGTTTAATTTTATTTAAATTATTTTACATCTAAGTATATTTTTTAATTACACGCTTAATTCAATTACACAAATCATGAAAAGGGAGGGAGAAACTTTGACAAACTTAATTTGCCAAAGTTATTCTCTGTGTCTTTCTCCTGGATGGTCGTAATTGCTAAGAAACTATTCCAAAATTATAGCGCTTATTTTACGTAGGAAATATTAGAGTAAATTCAAATTTGTAATGTCGATTTTCTGAAATTTTCCACATTAGATTATGGTTTCGAAAATGTAAAAAAACTCATTTAACTACACGAAATTGAAATACCGGAAGTAGTTTAGTAATACAGAGATTTAACTTAGATAAAATATTCTTTCACCTGATATACCATAGGCACAAATTAAATTGAAAAATTTCAAGTTATTTCACGATGGAAAAATATTCGATAGTTCATAGATTATAATTTTTATTGTTATGGAATTTTCGAGAATTCAATGAAAAATACCTAACATTAATACATTTTAAGAAAAATTCATACAAAATGTACCGCCAATTTATTGAAAATATCTCACTTAGTTTCTACAACATTCAAACATTGATGGAACATTTCGTTAACTTTAATAAAAGAATATATTAATTTGAGAGCCGTTGAATGTGATTAATATTAATGTTTTTATTGCCATTTCAAAACATTCATTTTTAATAGCGAGCCTTTTATAAAAAATAATCATTCTAGATGAATTAAAGAATTCCGAAAAAGTTTTTTGTTCTTCTCTTGATTATAGAGTTTTCTTTCAAATTTCGTTAATTATTTTATGTCTAATCAAAATTTTAAAAGTCCACGTACAATATTATAATGCTTGAACGTAATAGAAGACTGGATTATAAACGCGAGCCATACTAATGCTATATAATTTTTTAACGCGAAAAAGTAAATTCATATTTATCTTATCGATTCAATTAAGAATTATCACTAATTAAAAATTGTGCATTCATCTTAATTATGAGATGAACTGATGAAAATTAAAAGAATTTCAACAATCTTTGCCACTAAATAATTAACGATTTTCAAGAATTCTTTCAATGTACTTGTACTTTATAAAATAAAACGAAATTTCATCAGTAGAATTTTATATATTTCAAAACTAATTTCAAACTGCATTTCATTATAATGGACAATTAAGTCACTTATTCAAAAGGCTTTAAAAGTAGCTTGTGCTAGCTGAAGAGCAGAATTGCGTAGAATAAAATCAAATAGATTTATCAATACATAGTATTTATAATGCATTCTAGCTTAGAATTTATCAAAATTTCAAATTTTGAGAAGATTTCGAAAAACCATTCAAGGTTTTTCGTGCACATAACTTTTGACATTTTCAAGCTTGCTCCTTTGCAAAATAGCCAAATTGTCTATAAAAATTGTTCTAATTTTTTCGAAAGATTTTTTAAAAATAAATTTAAATTTTTTATAATATATAACTAGATATAACTGATTTCAAAATATATTATCTTGAAAATTGTAAAAGCCACAAACTTACATTAATTTATTTGAATATTAAAAATGCATTGAATCAGAAAATAATGAGATCCGAAAGGCTTTAAAAAACGAACAAAAGTTATTCTATTCTCTAAATGATCGGTAACATTTAATACAATTTAATTAATTATTATCTATTATGTAATAATCATTCTTGGAGCACTATTGCAGAAAATCTCATCGACTGGATCAATAAAATCTTTATTGCATACCAATTTAAATTTGCATTTGGGACTGTTTCGAAAAAGCATTTAAAGTTTTCCATGCAGATAATTTTGTAGTCAATTTTGTTAAAACTTCTTATCATCAAATACATGAAAGTTTAAATAAATTACATTCCTGTTTTAAGAGCCGATGCTTATTATACTTGAGAACGCACAGAAATGCTTACAGCACACCAGAGGCCTTACACTGTATTGATAATGGAACATAATAAAATGAAAAGAAGAAAATAATAAAAACATCAAAAAAACATATACGAGATACTTCAAACTAACATATAAACCAAAATATCGATTTTACTACTTCAGGACAGTATTTTGCCGCAATACAATCGAATAAAAAATGTCTATTCATATAAAGAATAATAATTTCTAACTCTGACAATGTGTGAAAAATATCGAATTGTCTAAATTGCAAAGAAATTTAATGAAAAACTGCAAATTCAATTACTAAACAAGGTTTGAAAGTGGACGTAATGTGACTTTTAAACTGAGGTTGAAATACCAATTCTGACGGGTCTGAAAAGGGTTATTTTTGATGAAATACATGAAACGTTAAAAAAAGTCTTTTAGATGCAAATCGAAGCCACAATAGAAAGTGGATGGTAGAGCAATGTTATAGCAAGAGTGGGGCAAACAATTGCGTGTCGCGCGCATTCCAATCGAACTATAAATCAGCGCAAAACGAGTGAAACTAACCAAGTTACACCAACGAAGCGCTTCTATATACTTGAATTTAATTGAATCGAATTAGCACGAGCGTGTAACAATTATGACACTGAATGAAGCGTGAGGCAAGCATACCGGCCGACGCGGATTAATAGCGAATTGCCGCGCATTTGACTCTAATCGAATCCGAATAACGAGCGGACAATAGTTACGTTTATGGGCTCATCACAAATACGGGCAGCGATATTCATGCGAGTCAAATGCATACCGATAATTACGTCCGCTTTTTGAACAAATATAACGAGCTGATCTCACGACTGTCCGGCCGGTCGGAGGAAATAATCGCAAAATCGAATAATCCGAACAAACACGTTCAAAACTCGACGAACACGATCAAACTTACAGCGAAAATATGTCAATTCGAATTACTACGTAGTTCAAATTTGTTAATTAATTACTATTTTTTGAATTGCCATTCATGGAACGTTTTTAGCTTTTGAAGCATACATGGGTTTAAGAGACCCGTAGAAAAAAGATAAATAAATGAAACAACGATAGTGTAGATCATAATTGAAAGGGTTAAATTTCATTTGCGAGAACCATTTTTGTTGATTAACTATGATTATTTCTTACTTATTTATATAATAGGATTAAACTTAAAAGCTCAATTTGAATTTTACGTTAAAAAAACGAACTTGAAAATGTTGAATTACGGTATAAAGCTACTCACGTTGATATTTTAAGACGTATATGAAATTTAAGAACAACGTTTGTATGCTTGAAATAATTAAAATTTGAAGTAAGTTTTAACCAAATCTTAAAAAACATCAATTTGAGTAGCTTTCTACCGTAATAAGTGATCGAAACTATTTCGTTTTATTATGTAAAAATATTGATAAAAAAATTTTACTCTTAATTGGGTTAGCATTTTTTGTAACAATACCAATTTTAATTCGAAAATCATACCAATAATTTCAGAATAATAACCAGAAAAACAATTCATACAAATAATAATTTTATGTAAATTATCATTAGTTTTATTATTTTAATTATCTGTATATGATTGGAATTTTTAAAATGTAATTCATTTATTACGGAAATGTTTATTAAAAGCATAGACTTTTTCCGTGATGTTTTTTCTACGAATAAAATTTATGTAAATTGACCAAATATTTGATAACTAATGAATTGCACTTTTTTTTTCTAACTCTGGCTTCGTGCTTTCTGTAAACAACACGCTAGCTTATATATGGTTCAAATGTATACGTGTCTACTGGAAAGCTTGTATATTTTTTCTCCAGCTTAGCTACTTTTGATTCAAGAGGTATCAAGTTTGAAGTAAAAATTTACATCCTTTGCTCTTCCCATAATGTTTTTCATAAGAGACTCCTTTTTCCAAAATTCCACACGATTATTGTCATTCGAATTTCATTTTAAATGAACCAAATTTTTATGAAAATAAGGACGTAATATCATTTCCATTATGCAGAACTACATTGTTTCAGAAAGTGTAATTAATTCGTGTTTTATTCACGAGTAGAAGGAAATTGTGAAAATCATGTCTGACTATATTTTGATATTATCACTTGCCTGACGTTATGTAAATGTTTTACTTCCGTTATTCATTCTTCAAGCACGGACGAAGGTATTTTTAGAACAATGTTCTGCTGTTGGAATTGAGATGTTGTTTAGATGATACAAAAATTGAATATTAAATGCAGTTTGTCTTGTGCAAATTATTGTATCGAACAACTCAGCAAACTGTGTTGCAGCTGACAACTCTAAACTTATGAAAATAGTATAACATTTAGTCTGCTTTTAATCATCTCCAACATTTGTTTTATTTATTAACTCTCATAACAAATAAGAATTCACAATAAAATTTAGCGCGAGATAAAATAATATATTTTTAATTTGACCTAATTTTCGATGTTCAGTTTATTCACCTTTTGATGAATATGTAACTAAATTCAGATAAGGATTTGTTATTCTTCATCTAAAGAAGTCTAAATTTATATTTCAAAACAACCTGAGTAGAAAGATATCTGAAATTAGTAGATCATATAACGATCATCATACGATCTTTTTCCATGATGTTCATAAAAACATTATAAAATCACTTTTTGATCACTTCTGATTACGGTTGATCAATTTAAGATCAAATTGTAATCAAAATGTGTTTACGTTGATCTGAAAGTGATGATAACAATTGATCTTCTGTTTCTTACTAATCACAAAACGAATTTATAATATATATTCAAAAATATTCAAGTATCTTAATGTTTTCAAACATTAATACCACATTTTGATTGTGATATTAAATGATTTCATTCCTTTTATCATCAGATCGAATAATTATTATCGATCATTTGATTATCATCGGATGATCTTGTTTTGTGCTTACTAAAAAGAACATAATTAGATCACTTTTTTATAAAGTACTGATAAGATTGCGATGAAACACTGCACTCTCACACTGATCTTAAAGTGATTTTTGTATAATATAACCTTGAAATAAGATCATGATGATGATAACATGATCTTAATAGATCATTGATCAATTAATAAACTAAAATTAATCTTATAATATTTGTATAATCATCACGACATAAGATAATGTGATGAAAAGAACACTATGAATTCTAATTAAATGAAAAATAGATATTCCATAATGATGATCAACTTATGATCTAAATACAACTTCAGAACATGATCGAACAATGTCTTAAAATAATCTGACTTTTTTACTTGGAAAATGAGAATTCAAAATGAATACAAAATAAAACGTTTTAGCGTTTATTCACTTTTCCTGCTTCCACTTTAACATTAACGTCATTCCCATTTCATCCAAAGTTAATAATTAAAGTCCAGCTTGAAGTGCACGTGACTTGAACAATTAAATTTAGACACTTAAACGAAATTTCGGACTCTTTGACGAAACGCATTTAACTACCAGTGCGTTTAATCTGTTGAATGAACAAACCGGTATATAAGGGTAGTCGCCCCGGCAATTGATCGTGAAGAACTTTTAATGCAGATTTCGATTCTTCCCAAGAAGATATCGACATTCGCGCGTTGCGATTGTTTAAAAGGTCGTTATCACTGGAAACCATGCTGAATCCAGAGTGTCAGCAAAGTATTTTCAACTCCTATCCCAGCCGTAAAATCAAAATGACACGGTCCTAATTATCCGCTATTCGTTTGATTATTATTTTTTGCTGTTCGGAGCGCATTCATTCGTCTCTCGCCTTCTAAAAGCTTTTTAATTTATCTTGCCTTTCAATTTATTTAGCCTTATTAACTCAAGTCGAATGAACGTGTTCAACATTCGCGCTAAGAAATGATTTATCAGGAGTATTGTTTCGCCCAGCTTTTTATTAAGCTTCTTTTGACTTGATCGAAGAATTCGCCTGGGAAAACGTGAACCTGGGCTAATTAAATAAAACATTTTTGGCACATAAATGTTCGGCCTATATCAAAAGCACGCAGTACATGTTTCTCTGCGCTATACATCTGCTTTTACCGTGTTCGTTCATAATAAATAACGCAAGCAACGTTACTAATTGTGCTTATGAAAACGTATGGATTAATCGTGCATTAACCCGTGAAATTGTACAAAATTTACATTTAATGCAATAAAAGCAATTGCACCAACTAGCCACTCACTGCAATGGAATTATATTATTTATACTTGTTATCACTTGCAGCTACATTTCATTTTTTGCAAACCACTCAAATTGATATGCAAAAAAGTAGTTAATATCCATCCTATTTTGAAATTGCATGATGCCATCTTTGCAAGTTATTTCAATATTCAAATATATTTGTAAGAATTTTGTGCTTGTTTAATTCATTTTGTGAATTCTAGTTTATGAAGACGGGAACAAGAAAAAACTGGTCGAGAATTTCGTTAGAATAATTAAAAGCTAAAAGGAAAAAAGTAGGTCGCAGCACATCATATAAAGGGTTAAGAATGTGTTCCCCAGTCCAGCTCTGTTTAATTTACAGTCTTATTAAATAAAATCATTCTTTTAATTTGAACGTTAAATTTAATAAAAAAAAATAACTTTATTTTTTTGTGTCGAAAAATGTCTGCAGTTTTGAACGCTGGGTTAAAATTTGCTTCAAAACGCTACGCTTCGGAATCAATAGATTTAGTATATTTGCCATGTTATAAATCAAATCAATCCATTGAATAAATCGATTTGACAGACTAAAAATATTATCCATCTTTTAAAACTACAAGGAACGAAATCCGTTTCATAAGAACACCATCAAAATTCGTTATATTTATAAATGTTATGAATATCGTATGATTTGATATTTTTCAATTAAATGAGAAATACGAAATGGAGCGAGATATTGTTTTTAGTAGGAAAATAGTGAATATTTATTTTTTCATACAACGTATATATGAACAACTTTATGCTCTCGCTTATGAAACATAAATTTTAAGTAACATAATACCGGTATTATTGCTTTCGACGTTATTCCATTTTATGAAATGTATACGTATATGCGTATAAAATTGATATAAAATGGAGCAGTCAATATAAGATGCCAATACAATATAAACGTTCCAACTAAATGATTTTAATAGCACAGTTGATGCCTTTTTAATTGGATGATTTATGATCCTTATAATACCATACAATGCTTAATTAATTTGATGATATGTTAGAATATTCTCTAAACTTTTAAACCTATATGCAGTCACTTGAAGGTATTCTTAGTTTCCACTAATGATTCTGTAGCTATTAAGCAAATTGAAGCTTTGAGATGCGAAGCCTTATTCAATTTAAGCTAAATTTAATTTCTACATTGAAAAATACTATCTCGGCTTTAGTATATTTCATTTGCATGAAGTTCAACAAATACTCGAATGTATTATTCAAATAACCAAACAATTTATTTTTCGATATATAACAATAATGTTCCGAGCAAAAAGTGAACGTCAGTCAAGTGTGTAACAAAGTTGCAACTGCACTTGAATTATTTTTTAATGAACAGAAATTGTTGGTATTTAAATTTCTCTGCAATGAAAAAAATGCATTCTAACATTACATTATATAAAATCATAAAAGCGAAGCGTACTTTTTGTACTATTTGAACATATAAATATTGAAGTCAGCAATTTTCGATAGATTTTTCATACAATTTAATAAATTGTTATCTATTTTTCGAAATTATAATTTTTAATGTTATATGCAATAAATAATAATATTTTTGGATGAGAAATGTTTATTTTTCCTATTTAATTAAGGAATGTCAATGGTAAAGTTATTAGATTTGTTTATTAATGTGTTTTTACAATTGAGTTTTTTTAATAGTGTTTTTTGAGTCAAAGGTGACGTTTTTAATTAATAGTATATTCATTTACTAAATAATTACTTATTGATTTATTTTATATATACGTTGGAAAAGCTCAGATTAAGTACTGGATGCTCAATTTACTCTTATATATGGAATTCACGGTTTTATTAAACAGAATCTATTTATCATAATTTTAATTTATCTTGTCACTTGAGATTTAATATTTAATGATCTATGAAATTTATTTAATTAATTTTTTAAAGGAAAATTTAAATGTGAATTTTCGTATAATTTGAACCAAAAGGTAAATTAAAAAAATAACATTATGATCATAAATACATCGGCAGGTGAGAACAACTTTTAATTTCTGTAAATAAATTAAAAAATTATAATTAAAAATAAATAGTAATTTTTGTTAAAGACAATTTCAAAGTTTTCCGTTTTATTGATTTATTTTGAATTTTCAATATGGAGGTGTAGATTTTCAGTGAATTCGCAAAACTAGCAAATTGCAAGGACAGCAATTGAGATATTGCTACGGTGACAATTTAAATGTTACGTTTATTATATAAAATTCAATGATAATTTGATGACAAGTTCGTGTTTTAATGGTGAAATCAATAACATTTCAAAAGTAAAATTGTAATACATGTAAATTTTAACATGGTAAAGAGACGGTTAAATAATTTCAATAGACGAGCATTATAATTTTTGATTTCAACCATTTCAATGATACAATTCAGTTAACTCGATATAAAGAACACTAAAGAATACCAAATACATTGCTAGAACAATTATGTAATAACAAACACAATGAAATAGAAATTATAAACTTTATTCAATATTCATTATTGTGGCTGTAGAAAATGATTAAATGGTGTGGATAGAATACAGAATTAATGTTTGGTGTAAAATGTGATATTGTATGGTTATTTTAATTACCATTCTAATAAATAAAACAATTAAATTAACATTTATAATTGTGTGAGAAAATAAAAAAAAAATTTTCTGTGCTACCAACGTTTTAACCTTTAGGTCTCCAGGTCAATGCAAGGAACAGTTATAAAATATTATTTTCGCAGTAATTTTTGAAATAAATATAGACTAAGGTTTTAATATCTGAATAGCTTTTTAAACTATAGCATCCTCTATTAGTTTGCATGAAAACAAAAAAGTTCATTGCGAATTATAAAAGCGAAAATAAACTTCATTAGTGGTCTCACAGACCGACTTTAGAGGTTAAGGGTTAACTTTATTTTTCTTTTTCCTATGCTAGATTAATTTTCTCTGGTTATATTCAAAGTTTCAGCTCGTTATAGAATATACTTCGAAAATATAAAAAGAATAATAATTAGGGAATTAAAAAAGCACGTTGAAAAATTCAAATTTTTACACTCTTTTTGAATAAATTATCATAGCTGAAGAAAAAGATATAATATTTCTTGAAACAACGAAGATAATTCTGCTGTCATAAATGAACATATGTTTGCAACGTAGTATTATCTTCTTTTTTAATTTTTACTGATTGGACAAAAATTATATATTTATATGTGTGTGT